>JAAAKQ030421882.1:35537-46098 GCA_010016005.3 Zanna intricata
CATACTGTAATATATTTTTGTATAATAAATTCATATAAAAAATTATTATTATTGTATATATATATTATTATTATTATATATACTCATGTATTTATATAATATTGAAACTGATCACATTTCAAGCAAAATTTCTCACAGTATATGTTTCTACGAAACAAAAGTATATAAGGAAGATTTTTTCATTACTACATAGTTTTGCTTATACATAACTTCTTTTTTTTTATTGAGGGCACAACCGTTATCATCAATTCATTTAGTCTTATAGCGAGTAGCTGTATAACAATAGGCCATTACTGTATATAACATAGCTATATGACAATGGGTATTGCTGGTCAGAAGGTTATCTAGTTCGTTCCTTAAATTTCTCTTCCTTTACTCCAATTCCCTTCACCCAAAAAATTAGTACCACAGATCATTCCTCTACTGTGGTGGTAGATGCTGCTTTAATTAAAGATCCACAACTAACTGTAGACGCAAAGTGTGATCGTGATGAGTGGTGTCTCTGCCATAATGGTTGAGCTGATGCATTGCTACTAGGTTTTTTTTTTGTTTTTTTTAACCTCCGGAACCACAGTTAAGTAATACATCAGAGAATGAAGATGAATGATGTGTAGCGTGTGTGAAAATGTCATACCTGACCGGGGTTTAAACCCGGGACCTCCGGATGAAAGGCTGAGACGCTACCACTCGCGCCAAGGAGGCCGGCTATTGCTACTAGATTTAGAAATTGTTTTTTCAAAAAAACAATCCTTTATATAATAAAAGAGACATGGATTTTATAAAAAATATTAATCTCATCAATAAATTTATCTTGTGGGTTCGCGGAATTAAAAAACAACACAAAATTGTTCAACAATAATTTTGTGTTGTTTTTCATATAGTGATAGAATTGTTTTGGATGTTGATCGGTGAATTGAATTTTATATTTAAATGATATTATTAAGACGGAATAGTATTAACAGTTTAAGTATCAATATAATGATATTTAAAGTAGAGAGTAATTTTTAAACAGGGTATGGTTTATTAAAAACAGAATTAAGTGGGAATAATTTTTTAAAAAATTGATAGTCAAAATTATTTCAAGAGAAAGTTAAGTGAGAAGTATTTTAAGAGATCATAAGGAAATTAATTATTTTTCACTTGAAACTTTCTTATTGCTCCAAATCATCAGCCTTATTACATATATGTATTTTTTCTCCAATGTGTTCAAGTTTCATTAACAAATATATTACTTTTTGAAACAAATTGATATGAATATGTTAAAAGTCTTGATAAATGGTAAAAAAGAAAGTACATGTCAGTATTTTATTATAATAAATTAATCTTCTTCAATATCTGATAGATTCGCTTTCTTATCTAGCTTTCAAAGCGCAATTCTTTACAGTACTGAAGAATCACATTTATGCAGTTCTAATTTATCTTGGTTTATCTTATACTGCAATAACGTCTGGCTTCTATATCACAATCAGTATAGTTATAACCATAAATTTTGAATCTTCATTTCTTATTTTGTTTTACGTGTTCCATGTTTTCTTGTTTTAAAAATAGTTAAAAATACAATTAAATTTTTGAAATTTATTTATCACCTCATGATCAGTGACCAAAGATATAAGATTAAATATTTTATAAAAATAATTTAAAACCAGCACCAAGTTTATATTCCTTCCACCTGTATTTTTTATCCCATGGCCTAATTTCAACCAAATAAAACTATTACTTATGACTTTTGTACTAATATTCTTACACTCTATTATTCCTATTTTTTTTTTGTACTGGTACATACCTATTTAAAATAAATAAATAAAAACACCTATAAACATTTTACCATCTAAACTTCTACTATCAGATTAACTAAAACTGAGTAGTCTTAATACACGGACTTCTGTATAATCGTCTCTTTCCAACACTTTGCCGCAAACCTTTTCCTCCCTTTTATGTTTTAAGTCATTATTTCAAATATTATTGAATCATCCACTCCAGTATTCCTTTTAGAACAATATTTTATATTCCTCTGTACATTTCCTTTTTATTTTCCTATTGCCCATGTTCAAATAACTTTACTAACATTTTTAAGTATTTCTTGTTCTCTACATCAAAAATCTCTTTACTTTTGCAAGTTGCTTTTTGTAGTTGTATCAATCCGTCGTCCTTTGTAATTTTCATACCTGAATCACAAATTCTCCAACTTCTTTAGAACTGTGTTATTTTAATATTTATTTTCTCAATAGTCTTCTTGCTATCATATTTCATTACCTTTGTTTTATTTCTTTTTCAAACTGATGTTCTCAAATATAAAAATAAATTCATGACGTTCGGCATTTCTTTAACTCATTTTTAATTTCCAAAAAAGAAAAAGTTTTCAGCGACTCTTAAATATTTTTTCTCCTTACGTAGGTACACTACAGTTTAATTACTGTATTGATGCTTATCGACCAAGTTGAGAAGCATCGGGGAAAGATTATAACCTTGTTACTGTCTGTGACAGACCTTTGATCAGCTTTCGTATATATAAATTTTATCTGAATTTCATACTAATTAAACTCATTTTTCCTTATATTTAGGTTTTCTAAAAATTAAAGAAAAAAATATCCCATTCTTCTTTACTGATGATTTAGTTCTAAAATTCTGAAGATTTTTCCTTTTTTAATGAAATATTTTGTATTGTGAATTGGTCCTGCGTGATTATTTTTTTCTGTAATTAATATATCAAAAACAGATAAAATTTATTGTTTTACTGTGAAAAAAATTTGATTTATTTTTATCTTTAATTTTTACCCATTCCTTTGAGAGAACCCATAAAATTGGATTGCAGCTATTTCAAAACAATATCACTGTGACCGAAGTAGCTAAGACTCTATACTAGTAATATAAAATATAATTTATGTAGTACGTACGTAGAGCAGGATAGCGTTATTTCATGTATTATCAACATTTTTCTTACGAAATAATATATTTATTAAACCAGAATCTTGTTGTATATACAAGTTTTTCTTAACATGTGAATAGAAAGTTATTAAAATGACCAGCTCTAGTAGAATACTGAGAAATAATGCAATAAAATTAAAGTAGATTACGGTCGGACGGACGGTTTTATAGAAGATAAATCAGTTTCTTTTAGATTTAGAAAGGTAACACGAGTATCTATTATGGAGTTAGCAATTCATTTCTAACAAAACCAACAATGTGTTCCACCGCTAAGGCCTTTGAAACACACCATTCAATCAGGTACTGTTGCTTTTCAAAACTTCCCACTCTATTCAACCGAAAGCTTTTCAGGAAAAACCTTTTCTTTGAAAATACATTATTTGAAAAATTAATCGTGACTACAGTTCAGTTGTGAAACAGGTAAAGGAGTCAGTAATAAAATAACAACCAGATGAAAACGAAAAGAAGTTTTGACACGTTTGAATTATCTGTTGTACCTATTACATTGACCTGTTATTATAAAATTATAATTTAGGCAAGTTAAAAAAAAATTAATTAAAAAACTTCTTTTTATTTTGTAAATTCATTTTATTCATTGTAAAATAAAATTCATTTTATTTTGTAAACACCAATTCTTGGAAATATTTCGTGAAACAAAATTCTGAGAGAACTCTAAAAAACTTTTTTTTCCCTTTCAGAAACTAACAACAAACAATAATATAAAATAAAAATATTTTGATACAGTTTTTTTATCGGTGTTTAAAAACATTTAAAAATATTATTGTAAGTATATATATCATGGCTTTTTATCTATTCCTATTTATATCATTGGCTTTTTTCTAAAACATAAGTAAAAAAATTAATATCATAAAAAGAATTCAAAAGCAGATAAACATAACAATAAATAAAGAGAAAGAAAGGTTTGTACACATTAAACAACTAATTTATTAATATTTCGTCTTTTTTACTCAATACAAAGAGTGGTGTGTATGATTAACAATTCTTCTGTTTTCGCTATTCCGTACTCTCGTTCAGTGGCTTATTTTTCTCATATTAGTGTGCTTCTACACCCTGTTTAATTTGTGAGAAGTATTATGTTCTTGGTCTACCATACCCTGTCATATCTTCAACCTTTCACTCTTGTATATTAACCACCAAATTTTTATAGATAATGAATAAACTAGTTTCTGCATCTTATACATTGTTCGTAAAATGTTTTTTTTTTTTTTATCAACTCTTCTAAAAACTATTTCTTCCATCATTCTAGTGAATTATGTGATTATAAATTTAACGTATCTTAATCAATTTCATATTAGTAAAAGTTGTTTCGTTCATTCTGCACATTATAAATCAAATGGCCTAAAACTATTAAAAATAGTTTTTAATATCTTTGTACATTTTTTTTTTCAAAAGTCTAAATTACACGCACACATATATGTGTAGTTGAGGTAAGGTTGATTGTAAGACTGGAAACTGTAGATCGAGTAAATAATATTTCTCACATATTAAACAGGATATAGAAGCACATTGATATGAGAAAAATAAAACATTGAACAAGAGTAGGGAATAGAAAAAAGAAGAATCGCTCAAATATATATATATATATAAAAACAATTGCTGTATTTATTTTGTGATAAGTGATAAATTAAAAAGTAAATGAAAAATGATAAGTCTGTCCGGGATTCACACTACAAAATTTTCAAGAAGACTATGGGAAATTCTACCACTGCACCTGAGAAATCCTTTAAATTTTTAATAATTTACTTTAATTTATTAATTTTACTTAATTTATATAAATTATAAAGTTTATATGATATTTATTTATTAATTAGTTATATTTAGTTAATATAGTATATATAGTATTAGTTATAAATTAGTTAATCTTTGCTTGACTTTTTTTTTTGTATTTTATAACCCATTTTTTTCAATTCTCGTACAATTTTTATCAAATATTTGATTCAGTATTTAAGTTAATTAGATAAAAGTACATTTATATTCTGTAAAATATGTAATCCACCTTCTACAAAATAAAATTCTGAGGAGCTTTCACTTTTTACTTCCTGGTATATTTTATACAATTCAATTCAATTTGTTGGATAAAAGAAATTTCTTTAAAAAATTAAAGTCCGATATAAACTGGGAACTACTTGTATTACGCGGACAACGGTTGGAAGAAACTGGTGAAAAATGTATAATAGTTGTGATTTAATTTAAAAGTGTAGATGTATTACAATTTCTTGCAAAAATACTGTTTTTAAACATAATTTATGAATCCTTTTTTGAGTTTTATTTTTTGTGAAATTGGGAAAGTAATAGAATTTAATTCCTTTAGTAGTCACTAAAATATTTTCTTCATGTTCCAGTCATCAGTTTTAAAGTGTACGTTTAAAATATTAACATTAATTTTTAAAACAACATTTTTGGTATAAAATACGGTAAAAAAAATTATCCTTACGGGGTTTGTCACTGGCTGAATGAAGAAATCACATTGTATTTGAAATAAGTTATATGCAAGGTTTCAAAAAATTTTCAGTGTTTCTCCTCTGCTTGTAAGCGTGCCAGTGTGTGTGTGTGTGTGTGTGTGTCCAGTAATAAACTTCCGGAAAGTGAACGTTTCATTCATTTACTTATTTCTGGATCGACTGGATGTTTAATTATATTTCTGTGAAAAAAAAATTTTGATACTACCGAATAATTTTTATAGAAATATCTAAAATCTTAATCATTAAATTAAGATATTGTTTTACTAAAATAAAATCTTTGAAACTTAAACCTTCAAATTTACAAATTTAATTAGGAAAGAAAATTGGGTTAGAATGTTTGGAAGCAATTTAAAAAATTTTACTAATTTACAGTAAACATACTTATTTCAGTATGTTTATTTTCATTCTCTGTAAATCAAAATTCATTCAATTCAGTATTTAAACTGATTTTTCACAATTAAAAACGATGAATCTGTATTTCTTTTATAGTTAAAATTATGAACTCAAAATATAAATACTGGATTTTACTATTTAGAAAAAGAATAAATATTGCATTAAAGACACACACCCATTTTTCTGTTGCTTAAATAAAAACTACCTTTAGAGTAAAATTTAATTACATAACTACATTAGTGAATAATATTAACAGAAGAACTTGGCTGGCCCAGTAACAAATAATATCTCTTACAATCTTTTATAATTATAAATTAATTAATAATTTTTTCAGTCTAGATTTTACTGTTTTGGTGGTATAAGTTGATATGGAAAAGCATGATTGTTTTCGTGATTTCTATACATGAAATAGTTAGCGACTTTATAAGCGATTATTTCTTTTTAATTATGTAGTTGTTATGTTCTTTATAATAAAAATGATAGTTACTAGCGTGGTATTACAGAGTGGATTTCTTATAAGATTTAGTTAATCACATAATATCTACCTGAATTCAAAGAAAAAAATAATAACTTTTAAAATAAAAATAACTTATTAAAAAGTTTATAAATTAAAATTAAGCTGATAAAAGTTTTATAAAATCGTATAATTTTATCTTTATTAAACAGGTATATGACAAATTTAACATTTTAATTTTGTAGAAATTTGAATTACAAATATATTATTGTTACACAAAAATCGTAGTTACAATATACAAGAGATGAAAAAGTATGTTTAAACTAGAAAATATCGAAAAACAAACAAAACGAACATTTTGCATATTTTACATTTTACGTTATGTATGTTAAAAGTTAATTTAGTATTCCATCATAAAAGTATACCAGCACTTTGTTTTGTCGTTTTTTTTTTTTTATTTAAATGAATTCTACCAAACATTTCATGACAGATTTTATTTTAAAAAGATAATCAGTTCTAAATACTCGTATTAATGAAATGTTTATTTAACTATTAATTTATAATTAGCGAAATTTGGTTATCAAAATTTTTTTATTCTTGGCTTATTATTACACATCAGTTCATTAAATGTTCTTTTGTTGTAATTGAAAATTACAATTACATTAAATGACTGTTTTGTTATAATATCGTCTAAAATTTAAGAGATTAAATTCAGAAAAACTTATTTGTAGAAAATATAATATAAAAATTGTACGTTGCTTTAACTTTTAGTAGAAATTTAATAAGCTTGTACAAGACTACACTTCATTCACATTCATACAATCACGTCCCATTCATCCTCTGAAGTAATACCTTCCAGTAGTTCCGGTGGCTAAACAGAAAAAGAGAGAAATTTAATAAGCAGAGGTATTAAATTTTGTACTTTAAGTAATCTTTAATAAGAGATATTAAAGAAAAACGTCATAGATATCTGACATCCTCAAAGTAGGCACTACCTATTTGGAACGTAGCGTTTTGGAAGCGCTAGAAGATTTAGGAAAAGCAATGGACGAAAATTAAATATTAATGGCTAAGGTGGCAGAATTTTTACTGAACTTATTTTAAAATAAAAGGATTTAATCTTCCTTTTTTTTCTTATACACAATTCAATTAAATTTTTCTTTTCCACTAATTCTTAGTGTTCATAATATTTTAAAACAGTGTTTTGTATATTTACCTTAGTTTGTTTTTAAAATTAGATTTATGAAATATTATTTATTTTAATTATATAATTGATTATTTTTAGAAAATTATAAACAGATTTTTACTAGTTATTTGAAAAGAGAAAATTAATTTGACGCTACCACTCGCGCATGGAGGCCAGCCAAAAATTAATTTTGGCCTCTTTTTTTGGAACGGTATTTAATGGGCAATTAACAAACCTATTGGTATTAGAGTGTCTTGTACAATGAGCAATCATGCAACAATGTTTGCTGAGTAGAACAGGTAGTAAACTATGATCCAATTGTCTTAATTATTAATTAATAATTAACTAACTAATGAATTGAGCTATAAGATGTATTGTTAACTGTTTGCAGTGACCGGGTACATAATTAAACCACTCGTTTATTTCTAAAGAAAAAAATCTTAATACATTATAATAGTAATATTTGTAATAAATTGTTATTTTTCACCAAAACTTAATAGTTCAAACGATTTAAATACTTGGCTTTTAAACTACAGACATGTTCCATTTTCCCCGTTTTATATTCATACCACGTGTCGTTATGAAATAAAAATATGAGTATCAAAAGTTTAAAAAAAAATTGCAAAATAAAATTTGTTGTTTATTTCTATACCTTCTTAAAATGTAAGTTTTGAAAATTCTTATATCGCTTAATGTAAAGTATGAGAGGTGTAAAAAATCTATATTTAGAGAGTAAGTAGGTTGTGTGCGTTTTCCACATCTTACTGCAAACTGGGTTCTATTTTATATGTAGTATAAAATTTGCCAATCGATTACGTCTTTTAGAAAAAATTTAATAATTTATTATTATTAAAAATTTACAAGAATTAATTTGCTTTTCCTTTCAATCATTTACGGTGTTTTAAATCATCTAAAATAATAATAATAAAACTAATTTTATGAGTATGATTACTTTTTTTTCATTTCTGATAATATTATTAATTATTTTTTAAAATATTTTAACAATAAAGACTATTTATTTATTTTTTTGACTATTTATTACTTTTTTTTCTGTAAAAATCTCTTGAAAATTGGATAATGTAATTTCTGTATTCTTTAAACCAATTGTGTCCTGTAACAATATGCTAGTGATCTCAAATAAACTGGATGTAACTTCTTTGAAAATTTTACTTAAGAACTGATTTTCAACTTATATTCAAATTAGTCCACATCTAAAATCATAAATTTGATCCAATTAAATGCATAAAAGTTTCTACGTAACATCTTAATCTTTATAGATTAAGATTACAAATTTTCTTTGATATGTTAAAATATCTATATAAAAATATATGTATATATAATGTAAATGAATGTTTCTTCGATAACTTTCCTAAACGATTCATCCGATTGCGATTAAACTTTTGGTGAGTTGTGCGCACGCCCGCGATGGTTTCTGAATTAGCCTGGACTCCCGCTAGGGGTTGAGATATTACGAATTGTATTTATGGTTCGATTTGACTCATATTCAGAATATATATGTATTACTCACATGGAAAAAATTACCTGTGTAAAAAGTTGACTCGCTAGATGGCACTGGTTTTGAGATATTTGGAAAAATTATATTTATGGTCCGAGAATTGGGCTCATATTCCGAATATATATTAGTTATATGAAAAGAAAAAGTTATGCCAAAAACTATACGCACCAAGGTGGAACATGAGTCGAGATAGTTAAGAAAAAAATAAATATATAAACGGACATTCTTCTTCTATATATATAAAAGGCAATGTTCGTATGTGTGTCCGCTATAGACCAAACAACTACTAGACCGATTTACGAGCGGGTTTTTCAAAATGGTACGCTTTATCCGGAAAAGGTTTAAAGCTATTGAAATCCTTGATCTGACCAGTAGAAAAAAAGTTAGGGATATTTCGAATCGACTACTGTGTTTAAAGAGTAGTTTTAATTAAATCCGATAGGTAGTGATGTTTTGATAATTGGATTTATTTACATTCTGACTTTTATAAAGTGAAAGGTTAAATTTTGTCAAGTTCCGTAATATTTTTTAAGTTTCTTAATGTTCAGTAAGTAGCGAAGCATTGTTGGGTCTACTAGTACTAAATAAATAAAATTTTCTAGATATAATTTTATTTAGACATTATAAAAATTTCTATAAAATATCTATAAAAATTTAGTTTTTTATAGATATAATACTTATGCCGGCCTTCTTTACGTGATAGCATTTTGGCCTCTCATTAGAAGATCCCGGGTTCGTATCCCGGTCAAGCATAGGTTTTCACACCCTAAAAAAATTGTCATTAATCTCATCCTGTGAAGTAATACATACCAGTGGTGGACCCGGAGGTTAAAAAAAAAAATAATTAGTTAAAATAATATATTATTTTATAATTTTTGATTTTAATTTAAACAAATTATTTTTGGATTAATTGCTTAATCTTTTAATATCAACATAATAAATAATTTAAATACATTGAGGAGAATCCAGGTCATGAATGTCGTATTTAAAGTTCAAGCAAGTATTAAATCTTAAATTGAATTTTATTGCTCTAATATAAGTGTTAGAATCGTTACCGAGTATTTATGATTAAAACAATACTGATGATGTTACTGTTTTAAAGTGATTATTTATCTAATATAACTGTTAAGTTACCATATATAGTTTTACTTCGAAACAATGATTTTAGAGTTTTAAAACACTGGATATTAAATAATAAGAAAATTGTTATAAATAATAGCAATATTTCATAATAGTTTTTATATAGGAAATATACTCAAGGAATTTATTGAAGCTAATGATAATAATGGCAGGATATTTTTAGTATTTCTCAGGATAAATATCCTTTTTTACACCGTTAGGATGTATTGCTTCAGAGGACGAAATGAAAGGACAATTTTTCAGAATAATGCCATGCCTGATTTGGATTTCGAATCCGGTACCTCCAAATAAAAGGCCGAGAACACTCGCGCCATGGAGGCCGGCAGGATAAATATCTAATTTAGACTAAAATAAATTTACGTATAGTAGGTTCAAATCCTAGTAAACATTTTTATACGGATTTGAATATTAGATCGTGGATACCGGTGTTCTTTGGTGGTTGGGTTTCATTTAACCACACTTCT
>JAAAKQ030421883.1:0-13703 GCA_010016005.3 Zanna intricata
ATATATATATATATATATATTTATATATAATATACATGAAGATTTGTATTCGAGTCTCATCATTTGTTATTAAATGTATAATAAAATAAAATTAAACATTGTAATTGTTAAAATTTTAATTCTTTCATTTTGAGAGAATTATAAATAAGTTCTAGAAATAATAAATAATTTCTATTCCTTCAATTACTTGCTATGTTTAAGACCAATTACTTATTTTCTTAAATATGTGAAATTAGATTTTATTAATCGAACAAATCTACCTCATTCAAATATTTTCTCTTATTTTTATTATTATTATTGTTGTTTTAAATTATTTAACAGGAAAGTTTTGTGAGGCTGATATTGATGAATGTTTGTCAAATCCATGTGAAAACAATGGAACATGTGTTAATAAAGTTGCTAGGTATACATGTCTCTGTAGCCGAGGATATGAAGGTATGGTTTATTAGGTTATTTCTTGTAGTTTTATTAATGATTTTATACACATTTCATTATCACAATAGTGTATTTGTTACATCCCCCTGTTTGATATAGTTAAAAATGTATTCATACCTGTTTTTAATGAAACTGATTTTTTTATGTAAATTTTTATACACTCGTAGAACAATTTTTTTAAATGCTTTTTTCACTGCAATTTTTTCTATTTATATGATGGTTTTAGCAAATATAGAGATAATAAAAACACCTCTAAATGAATATGAGCATTTTCTTAGCACCTGTAGGATTATCAGCAAAAATATGTTTTTATCATAATTTTTGTTAATTTAACTGAGTGTTTTTTTTATAATAATCTTCTTTACATTACACTAGCTTTATTTTTTTAAATGGCATCCACTTTTATATTCATTAAACAATAAAAGCCAACAATATCCAGTGAATCTGTCAAGCATTCTTAAATTTGCTGATACTCAGGACCTGGTTTATTTAACATTGGTTTAGCTAACAGCATTTTATCTTGCTTCATAACCCTTCAAATCCAAATCTACTGTTCCCTGAAAAATTTCAGGGAATTTTAGATAAACAACATCTTATAAGGGATGTATTTTGTTTATGTATCATACTCAGGACCTAAACTACTGTTAGAATATATTGATAGGTTATTATACTGTGTTTTTTTCTCTGAATTCTATTCAAAACATCTTTAGTACTCTGTCTCTCCTAGTAATTTCTCTTTTATTTATTAATAGATATATTAACATATTCAATGTAAATGAGAATTACTTTTTATAACTCAGAAAAGTAGGATAGTTGTGTTGGTAATCAAATGATGGGATATTTTCTGAACAACAGAACCTGAATCCACCATTTCATTCTAATGGCTTCAGTTCCTGAACCTATCATTGCAGAGATTACTTTTTTTTGGTCTGTTTAATAAAAGCAAACAACAGAATAATTGTTCTTAACAGATTTTATTACAATGTAAATATGGTTTCCTAACTGAAATGTAATGGAGTCATATAGATTGATAGTAATCAATCTATGTATAGACTGTGTATAGATGTATCTAGACTGTGGTCAGGTAGATACATCTTCTAGACTGTGGTCAGGTCAATGAGACAACATGATCTGCGTTACTAAAAGATCCACAAACTTGCGTGCATCCCCTCCCCTCTATACTCGCATGTGCATGCATGCACATGCGCACGCACACACACAATGCTTCTGTTAATATGCATACAAAAAGTACTCTACATTGCACTTAATTACTTAATTAATTGTCGTATCACCTTTTGCAGACAAGTAGTTACTACTCGTAGATATAATTACTACTTGATAATACAAATTAAATCTCATTGTGTTTGAATTTATTTATTCATTCTACCTTTACAAAAGTTTTATTTTTGAATAATTGTGTTAATTTAATATACAATAGTTGGCTTTTAAATTTGTAAAAATTAATTTTAAAATAATCAGTATGAATTTCTTATTTAAGATTTACATTTACAGTATCCAAATACTAAAAAAAAGTAAACAGTAAGTTAAGGAAACTGTTAATTTATCTATTTTTTATTAATTATAATCTCATTAATTGTTTTTATTTTATTCTGTCAAATATTTTTTTATTTCACTTCCTTACTAAGGTGACTACTGTGAAAAGGAGATAGATGAATGCATATATCAGCCATGCTTTAATGGAGGAACTTGTAAAGACGGATCTCATAATGATTATAAATGCTTGTGTCCTCCAGGTTATACTGGAAAAAGATGTGAAATTGATATAGGTAAGTTAATTTATGTCCCATTATAAACATACAATGTCAGCTAATAGTAGGATAGATTTTAAAATAACTGATTGCAGACCAGTAATTCAATTGAGAGACCTTCTTCCAATACGGGTTTGCAGAATTTCAGGTTTATTAACTAAGTGAAGTAACCATTCTTCACCCTTGCAGTTATTCAGTTATTACATTTTTAAGCTATCTCTTTTGTATTTTTTTTGTCCTTCAAAAAAATTACTTTCTTTCAGTTTATAGACAATTTTTCTAGTAGAGATTTTACAGTCAAGATGACGTGGTAGAATGATTCGTATATAGCACGATATCGACTTCCCCTCAATTTTTTAACAATATTATCACGGTCGCCAATTATAGTGAGAATATGATTCTCAAATAACCAACACGATATCAAGCCTCCTCACAATAATTTATTTAACTCTTTGAAGCATGGAATATTTTGAGTTGTAAAACCCTCTGAAGCACAGAAACTTTTACAAAAATTATTTGTGTTAATATTTTTAAAACATACTTACTTACTATTTGATAAATAAACACAAAAAAAATATTAAAAAATTTTTTCATTAATGATTTTGCTTGTAGAAGGTGATAACAATATTATACCATTGTGCAGAAGGGTCCTTAAATGGTTGCCATGTGAATAAAACAGATGTTTGACTACAATAATTATCATATGTTAATTTCATTGAAAATAAAAGCTACTTTAACTTATAAAAAAATAAAAATTTCTTTGTTTCAAAGATTTAGAAAAAAAAAATATTTTAAATAACAAACTCTTATTTTCAAAGTGACAAATTATTAATAAAAATCAATGTTCAATAATAAATAATTCACTGTAACGATCCAAAGCAGTATTAGAAGATGTTCACCTCAGTTTGTTGTATGAAAATCCTGGAAAAAGGTTTTGGTTTTAGATAGGCAGAGAGGAAAATTACAAATTGAGCACATCCAGCTAGCACAAACTTGATGTTGATTTGAACTGCACTTAGCACATTGTCGCAAACTTGTACGTTGAGGTTGATGTGACAAATCTTGTAGTCGAATTTCAGTGTCTACAAATGGTTTATTTTTTCTTATTGCCACTGTAGCAGATGGAGACTTAGAATTTTTCCTTTTTTTGCCTTGCGTTATATTTTTTACAAGCATGCTGTTATAAACTGATCATCAAAATTTTTTTAAAGTTAGTTTTTGAGAATTAGGTAACCGTTTCCATATGACATATGCATTCACTACACTGCAGTCTAAAAAATGAAAATAATACGTAGGTGCCACCTTTTACTTTTTCTGTCGATATTGTAATATTTTTTTTGTTGATCAAAAATATCAACTTTATTCATGTTGAAATTATAATCAAAAACAGTTAGAGGACATGAAACCAGTGTAATGCGACTATCTTTTTCTCATCTCTTTACTTGTGTTACAAACATCGGCTTGTGGAAACAAAATGAACAGAACAATTATCTTTCCATTTACAGAAAAATAAACCATCATTAGATGAGCCATCATATTATGATGGTTCATCATATGAACCACTATATTCTCCTTGACTTAATGTCTGATCAGGTTTTAAATTAGGCAAGTATTTTCTATTGGCCTGAACTGTACCGCAAGCATAGATATTCAAATTCTTTAATATACCCATTAAATTGACATCATTTAAATAATTATCGAAATAAATGGTATGTAATTTATTTTGCAAACCACTTACTAAATCTAACACTAGTCTTGATCCTAAATGCCTCTCTACTTTTCCTTTTTTAAATTTACCCGTGTAAATTTGGGATTATAGTTGTACGAATACATATCGCACAACATCCATACTTTAAACCCATGTTTTATAGGTTTCCTTATTACACTGCTTCATAGCATTTTGGCTATGAACACAAATCAAAACAATCTGTGAAACTAACGACTGCCACTGTGATAATTGACATGGCGGTAAAAAAAATTATACCGGGATTTTTACATTGAAATAAAAGTATTAACGAAAAAAATTATTTAAAAATAAAATTACTGATAGATTGTTCACAATCTTTTTAAATATAAAATTGGAAAAATGTTTTCTAATAAAATTATAAATCTTATTTTAAAAAATTAACTGGTAGTGGTAACATGGCAAAAAAATATTACGTTTTATTCTCTGTAGTAAGAATAAGAAACGTTGTCTGAGCTGTGCTGCTATCTAGCCACATTAGAATTTACCTTGTAATGCGTGTATATTGGGTAGAAAATTTATACCAGCGTGCAATAAACCAAAATATCTTTCTAAACACACTGGTAAAAGTTTTATACCGGCGAGCTTCAAAGAAGTTACACTTTGCGGTATAATTGTTATACCATCATGATTTAAAGAGTTAACACAACAAAACAAACAAACAACACTTACAACGCTTAACAAAATTTACATGAAACAATTTTATACTTCGCGGAGCATAAAGACATCAGATCAAGTCACACGACTGAACCAATCGGGTCCCTCGAGCTGCTTAAATGCCATTAGCCGTACGACTGGTAAACGCTAGAAAGTTGTGTTTGCTTCTATTACAAATATCTTCATTATTTATTAATATAATTAATTCTAAGCAATATAAATAATTACATTAATTACAAAACTAAACTTTATCAATGCCAATTGCCAAATAAAAATTCATTCTTAAGTAAAAATAATAATTCAAACATTCAGCTGTACTGTTTCTAGTAGAATCTCGTACTCTCTAGAAAGTTCAAAATCTAAACACACATAATAAAGACTGTATTATTTAAATATAGAAATGAAATATTAACAAAATGCCGTTATTAAATATTATTAACATAACAATTTAACAGTGTTTATCATTTTAATTAGTAATAAATTTATTTTGTGGACTTCAATATATATGGGGAGTTATAATATTTTTTTATAAAAACCTTGTACTACATCAAAGACTATTGATGTGTAATTAGAATATATGAATAGCTGTCCGATGGGAAGGTTTTTATCGTTTTAATGACATATTAAGTGTTACTGAAAATATACAACCCCTTTATTCAGTTTGCCATCTTTAGAGGGTTAAAGGGAAATCCTAAATACATTGGAATTAAAATGTTTCCAACATATTAAAGATATCAAAATGTTGAAGATGAGAGCTGGGTATTTCATGCTTCATTACACTGAAATTGATATATGATATTCAGCAACATAATATAATAATGGAATTAGTTATAAATCATAAAAAGGAAAAGTCATAATACTATGTCGGATAATTTTCTCAAAACCTTGATGGATATAGTAGGTTCTAGCACTAAAGTATTAATGTGAGATTATAATCAAGAAAACAGGTGTCACTTAAACATGCAGGTGTAACTGGACATGCTTGTATAATTGCTCGCCCAATGCTCATATCATTCATGAAAAAATATATTTATAAAAATTCAGTAAATTTACTAGCATAGATGTAACATTTATAATTTCAAAAAAAAAGACCTGAACCTGTTATATTTGTTTATTTTCATACAGTAAATTTATCTTAACTTTATTCTTTTTTCATATGATAAAAAAAGTGTATTGTTAAAAGACACATATAGATTATTCTATACTCTATGAATTTCATTTATGGTATCAAATACCTTCTAATAAATCTAATTCCATTTTAACAAATCTTTTTACAAAGTTGACAATGATGTTAAAAAACTTTCCCAGCATTTGAATACAACTTAAAATTGAATTACTTGCTCACTAATAAAATTGAAAGTTATGTTTCACTTAATACTTCCTTATGACTTATAAATAGTTAAAATGAACACTAGTATAAATCGTTATAAATAGTTATGACTTATAAATAGTCATAGTCATAGTAAATAATCGTAAATAAATAGTAATAAATCGTCATAGTAATAAATAGTCATAGTAAATAATCGTTATGACTTATAAATAGTTTTGAACACTAGTTTGTTAAATCAGTAAAATGTTTTAAAAATTGGCAAATTTTTATCCCTGTGCTACTTTGTCACAAAGAATCACAAATATTTTTAAAAACACCTCAACTGATGATATTTTAGACTTATTTTTTAAAAAGAAAAGACCTTTTAGTTAAATTTTATTCTCTATTCTATTTTTTATTCTATTTTATTCTGTGTATTCTAGATCTATGTCTTAAACAGCCTTGTAAGAATGGTGCAACATGTATAGATAATATTAGTTATGTGTCTTGTCAATGTACCAGAGGTTACAAAGGAGAATTTTGTCAATCTAAGGGTGAGTTTTCAAGTTTTTTCTGAAGTTAATATTTTATTTACATTAATGAAATTTGATCATTATTACCAGTGAAACTATTTTATATTAAAGCCATTTGATAATGAAAAAGTTTTTTTTGTTGGTCATATGATGTTTCATGAGGTTGTACTCGACATTTGTATTTATTGTTAATTTTATTGAAAATGTTGTTTAATATGTTGTAATTAACAGTTAATAAAAAATATATAGTAACCTTTTGCACCCATACATTCTTTGTTAGTTATAAAATACTGAAGTGGCAGGTACTGCTGTCTTTCATTACATGTAAAACATTACATATCATGAGCATGTGATTTATACAGTAACAATACTTGTGATTTTCAGATTTCATTTTTCTTTTTTTTACCTTTGTATTATTTTCTGTGTTTGATGTTTTGAGCTTTATTTTCTACATTTACTACTTTCAAACATAAGTAACGATTTTTTTTTGTAGTAGAAGTTTGTAATAACTTTATTATTCTCTAAAAAAATAGTTAGGCTGACTGGCTTATTATTGTTTGTTTTCCAGAACAGTGTCTATCAGAAACAGTATTGAAACCAAGAGGACAATTTACATGGCCAAATCTTGAATTTGGATATACAGCTATAATAGAATGTCCATTTGGACAAACAAGAAATGAAAGTCTGTTAGAAATGATCAGTCCTAATTCTCATGAGACATCAGTCTGGTAGGTGTAATAATCTATTTTCTTCTATTAATAAAAGAAAAATATTTTCATTCTATATGTTCATATACATACATAAATACATGCGCGTGTGTGTACATATTAGTATTCCCATTAATGATAAAAGCAGTATTTTTGTTGCATATAGTTGAACATTTTTGGGATCTTAATAAGTGGTAAATTTTCATGAGATGGCTGAAAAGATTTTCTTTGCAAGAAGATTTAATCATCTTTCACTTTGAAAAAACCTTTTCAGTTCTAAGTTTGCATTATTGACAGATATTTATGTCTAGGTATTTTTGCATAAAAAAAGAAGGTGTATTTGCATCTAAAATTGAATGTTACATCTTGGAACTATTTGAAAAATCAAAAAAGGTTTTTAGGATATAAAAATGACCAGTCATGTCTTTGCTAGGTGCTGGTAAATGTGATTCTTATCTAATCTATCTTTTCCCCATCTAGTACTTCCTCCATCTGTCTTCGTCTTCTTTCCTACGGAGAACTGTAACTATGAATTCACCAACTGCATTCCATTCTGCCAGTGAGCTGAACATATTATGAACCAGGTTATCCGGTATGAGTCCTGTCACTCCAGCCCTTGTCCTTGAAGAAACCTACCATGCCAAAGTAGGCATGGTAGGTTTCTCATGCCTACATGAGATCAAACAAATGTCAAACAACGTATGTTCGAGCATGTCTACTGCCGAACAAAACAAGCACTCCGATATCTCATTTCCCAATTCGCCATAGGTAATCTCAATTGATGCCATGCCCTGTGAATACTTGGGTGAGATGATAATTCATCTCCCTATTCCTTCTGCGACACCACACGTCCAGATCTCTTATGAGATGCTTTGTCCATAGCGCTTCTCCGCCCTCACTCCATCTTTCGCTCCAGCTACGCATTAGCACCCCACGCAACTGTCTTGTCTTTCCATTCCCCAATCTAAAGATCAATCAGCAATACCAATGTTAGGACACACACTGCCTCATGTGATATGGTTCTATAGGCAGACACACCGCTCAGCAATGTTATTCTGTAAACTGCTTGAAGTTTAGTGAGATTTATTTTCTTCGACACAGCTCCTCTCCAAATGCGAGCCACATATAATATAATTGACGATACAGCCAACATAAGCAGTCTGCGTTTGGAGGCGTGGGGAACCACATGTGACGTCATAATTATTCTTGATGATTTAAGCATATTTTCCGTTTTCATACAACAGGTCTGAACATGTTCAGTGAATCTAAGAGCATGATCAAACGTTACACCTAAGTATCGTATTACGCATCTTGAGTTCCAAGTGACGCGAACTGACTCGTAGAAAAATCGGTCGTTTGTGTCACTGGCCAGTTAATGTAATAAACTCACACTTTGCAAGGGCTAACTCCAAACCATGGCTCACCATCCAACCCTCAATCGCAGGTAAGGGCGGCGTTGCTCCTCTTCTCCAACTCCGCCTCCTTCCTGCCACTAACAAGAATAGCCAAATCATAGGCATAAGTAATTGCTTCTGTATTTGATGGAAACCTCAACCTTAAAACACCGTCATACACTATAGACCAAAGCAAAGAGCCAAACACGGAGCCCTGAGGTACACCTCGGCAAGTTCTGAAGCGAATACTTTCACCCTGCGTGTTTGCAGTAACCCATCGATCTAAATGATATCCCTCACCTGGTTACAAAGATACAGACTGACTCCTTTATCCTGCAACGCCGACATAATGGCACCTCTCGTAACGGATCTAAACGCATTTTTAACATCCAATAAGCCGAGTAGCAGTATTCCTATCATTCGCCACATTCCTTGTCTGACTCCAGCAGCCCAAAAGATCACCTTCTGAACAGCCTGGGTGGTTGAACGGCCCTTACGAAAGCCAAACTGATTAGGATGTAGTTCACCTCCCTCCCTCAATTCCTCAATTATGCATCCTGCCAGCAATCTCTCTACCGCATTGCCCAAGTTGTTAATGAAGTGAAGGGGACAATATTCAGTCGTTGTTACATCACCTCTACTCTTTGAGAGGAGGACCAGCCTCGAGTCTTTCAAACACCTAGGAAATGATTTTTTCTTCATTCTCCATTAATTGCATCAACCACATCAAAGGGAATATTCGAACCATCTCCTTCAGTAATGCTCCCGTAATTCCACCTGAGCACAGGTTTTTCTTGTCTGCCAGTTTAGAAATTGCCCACCTATGGGCACTATACTATATACTATGTGAACCACTTGTTTTCGCACGCTATGAGCTCAATAGCTAACATCATCGCTGAGAAAAAGTATCGCAACTTGTTCCCTGGCCTGATCCTCTGTGTGGACGGGCAAACGTCTTCCAAATTTCTTGGTGATGATCTGGTATGCCCGTCCCCACGGATCCTTATCCATGACATCGCATAACTCGCGCCATTTTGTCTCTTGGGCAAAATGGCCTCAAATTTTGCCTTAGTCCTTTTAACTTCAAAATTCAGTTTCTTCCTGCAGGCAAGGAATCAAAGTGCTGCCACTTCGTACTCATCGCCGCCCGTCCGTCTAAGCCTCTGTTTATGATGGCAGAGCCGCTGTAGCCTGCGGTGCTTCTCGGCTATTGTTGGCGTCCACCAATTTGTGGACCCGGTTTGTGTGCCTGGAATTGGACAGTTATCTCCCTTTTGATTTTGTTCTGAAGTCTTTCAGGCGTCTTATTTATTTCAACAATATTCGCTCTTACCCTCCTAACCAATTTGTTCACTTGGCTCTGATTCAGTCGCAAAGGCTGTGCACTCGTTCTGTGGTAAGGAACTCGCCATCACGGACCTCCGTGACGAACCTCGCCATCACAAACCTCCAATATCATGGCCAGATGATCGCTCGCAGTCTCCTTATCCAGGATCTTCCATGCACATCGATCACTATCCCATATCTCGTCTAATAGTGTGAGATCTAACACAGTCGAGTGTCTACATGTCATATATACAATATATTCCGGTTGCCATCATTAACTCATTTAGGACTTCATCACGCCGGCTAGTATAATGACTTCTCTTCAGTAGTGTCTTGAAGTTTAAGTCACCCATAATTATTACCTTCTTGTCGGCTTTGACTGCTGTTTCAGCTTGTTATCTACCTATAAATTCTTTGTAGTCATCCAAATCACTATTTGGTGTAATGTATACGCCGATTACGATGGCACTCGATATATTAATAGAAACAGTTACTGGACTCTGATAATGTAACTCCCAATTCAGCCTGCTGTTTATGTTCTTTATAGCAACATCCTTCAGCTACGTTGACAATCCAGTCATTCTGAAGCGACCAGAAAGTCTGTGTTATATCTTTTTGCCAACTCACCCACCAAATCGTGGGAGAGTGTGCTACTATTAGAGTTTGGAAGCATCAACCTAAGCATTGCTGGTCTGTGCTCACGTCAAGCCTCCGGTGCAATGTATTCTTAGCATTCTTTAATCTTACGACCACCTCCCCCGTAATTGAAACACAACTCGGTCCTATTCGGATCCTGGCACTCCGATCTTCTGTGCCCAGAACCCCAACATCTAAAACACTGGTCCTCCTCGTCTCAGATGTAGGCCTTGTATAGGACCCACCTGATTCTCATACGCTCCTCAACCATCTCCAGAGCCGCTCTATGGGTAGTAATCACTTTGGCGTTCATTGTGTCACCGTACACTGGTCGAACCAAAGAAATCTTGAATTCCTCTGTCGATCCAAGTTTTTGCGCGATGGCATCTCTGATTTTTTGTTCTGTAATGTCTCATTTGTTGTCCTTGACGTTTACAATAGCTCTACTACTACTACGCGACTGTATGTCAACATGCAACTTAGCCGCTCTATCCCGCAAAAATGTAGTAAATTTCTCTGCATTGTCAGCACCCTTGATACTTACTTGGAGCTCATCACCTCTTCCCTTCCGAAGGGAGAGGACATTCCCCTCCTCCTCTCTGGTGACTGCAGACTTCATAGTACGCAGTAAGTACACACAGGACCTGAACTCCAACCTCACTATAACTGTACGACTATCCTCGACCGGTGGGGTTGTTCTTTTAGCCACAGCAGAACTCGACCGCGCCCGACCAGTCGATTCATCAACAGGCGGAGACACTACTGAAGCCGGATCCGCACGACCCCCGAACAGAAAGATCAGTATCTTCCTTACTGATGCTCCCATTCTGCCACCACGAAGAACAAAAACAGGAGCTGTAGATCTCTCAAGAACACATCTAATAGCACATAGTATCACTACGTGGAAACTCTGTTCCCCCACCGAGTCATAATATACTCCATATCTGCATCTGTGAATGAATAGTGTTTCCTTTCACATTATGAAGGATAATTCAATCCCTGAATCACCCGGCTTAAATCCCTGCTCTCTAAATGGCAAGTCAAATCCACGAACCTACAAGCCTCGCCAATACCATGGATTATTTCCGTAATCTGCGTCACTCTGCCATTTATAGGAGCTGCCGATTGTCTGGTAATCAAATCCATGAAATCTTCATCCGTTAATTCTCTTGTTAAAATATCACTAAATATTGGCTCCTGAGCAAGCTCAGTCTATGTCTGAGGTCTGTGTGACCGCGGAGAGAGGCGGAGACATCACTGTCAAGGCTTTGAGGCCGTTGTAGATCTCAGTTAATTGAATATCATACTGGGTAATATGCTTGCTCAACCCAGCACCCAAGTTTTGCTTAAGCTTCATCACGACTAAATCTAACTGGTTGGTCAAATCCTTTAAACCTTCTGGTGTCAGGTCCTCTCCCTCAGATAATACCGGCCTTAGCCGTTTTTTTTCCCTTGCCATCGAGTGGCTTGGATGTCTGCCTACCAGGAACCCCAGAAGTACTTCCAGCAGCTCTCTCTGGTGACGGAAGAGACCCCACGAGTCCTATATCCTTCCTTAGGGTCCAATTCCACGTATAAATTACATTAACCTGAACATATTTTATATAACCCATTTAACTTGTACTAGACCACTTGTAAATGTTGCATAATATTTCAATACATATTGATGCAATTAATACCTTGAACATTTTCATTTTATTGTGTACCAAATTTATTATTTATTGTCTTTGCATAGTTATATTTCCATTACTTTATAAAATAACTATTTTTATGTTGTAGTATCAATTATCAACTCTTGTCTTTTTTATTTAAGGTTGTTTTTTTAATATTGATTTAAGTTTTCCATGCTTCCTTTCTGGTAAATGCTGGAATAGTTACTTTTTTCTAGTGAAATAGAAACCAACTATCCTGGTGTGATCTCATAATGATTAATTATAAATATTTGAACAAAATATGTTTTTATTTAATTCAGTTTAACTTTCAGAACTTGTTTCTGTTCTTTATATGTTTGAATTCTTTAACATAATTATGAATGTACTCTCCATCAATCAATAGACTATGTGTTTTGATTTAAGCAAGATATGACACTTTTTCTATTAAGCCACCTTAATTTTAGTGTGACATACATGAAAGATTAGTGTGACTGACTTATGGATAGGATTATATCTGTTATAGCACAGATAAGTGATTACTCAACTCTAATAATCTAACTTGATGGAACCATAGTCAAGCCAGATAAGCTAGAACTCTAGCTAGATATTATATTTTATGTCCCGGATTATTTTAACTATTGCAATATTCAAATGTTTATTCTCATCAGTTCCTTTATTAAATTTTTTTAAAAATTTGAAGTTTAAAACATAAAACCTTTTTATTCCTAATGTAGATAAGCTGGCCCAAAGTACACCAGATAAACATTTTTAGAGAAGTAAATGAGTAATTTTTTGAAAACGCATGTCCACTCTTTGATTAATTGTTATGACATACCAAAACACAAATTTTTAATAACTATTAAAATGAGTGAATACTATTCCCAAAAAAGGTATGTTCATCTTTTCATTTATTACATTTTGTCAAAAATTATTAGAAATTTTTTACAATCAGCACAAATCATTTTAATGTTATCTTTTATGGCTGAATAGGATCACTTTAGTCTGTCCATTATCAAAGTCTCTTCGATGGGACTGTTTGGACCTTGTGGTCCTCCCAGTAGTTTCTTATATGTTCCGATATTTGTGCCCTTTCTACTGTTGAAAATGTTCGTGTTGTGTTTTTTCTTGTGTGTCAAGCGAGTGTATTTGTTCTTGATTAATTTCATCTTATCTATGGTGTCTTGGTGTAAGGTCAGTTTCTCCTTCAGATCCTCTCTTATTTTTCTGATCCATCTGCATCCTGTCTGTGTTTTTCAAGTCAAGATTGTACTGTACTAGTTGTTTCAGAAATCTTGAATCTTGCATTCTCATGATATGTCCAAAGAATCCTGGTCTCTTCTTATGCATGGTATCAGTGATGGGTTCTAACTCTTTGAACACAACTTTGTTAGGTACAACCCACCATTGCTCAATTTTCTGCAATTATTGATGCAGGTTTTTCCAGTTCTTCTTTTGATTTTCTGGAGTCTGTCTATCTTTGATTGTTCATTCAAGTGGAAAAGTGTTTCTGCTGTGTGTGTGTGTGTGTGTGTGTGTGTGTG
>JAAAKQ030421994.1:3077-24805 GCA_010016005.3 Zanna intricata
ATTTTTATGATTTAAAGTTGTAAAGTTGTGAAGAGTATAATGTTATGCATAATTTAAATTCAACTAAATTTAATAATAATAATAATATCTTTAACGTAATATATTATTTACTATTCTATTTTTAAGAAATTAGAATTAATTACATTTTTCTGTTTGTATATGTTCCATTTTATTTTATGATTACCCAACAGTTAATAACATACATTACACTTTTTATAGTACTTATTAATCTAATATTCAAATTACAGGTCTTTCAAATAAGTACACTACTTTCAGTGCCAGAGGACACATGAATTTTTAATCAAATATAGCAATGTATTTAAATTAATCCTTATCTCACGATTCTAGTTAATAAACAGACAGAAGAGGAGGAAATCAGAAAAATTTTTACTATTATGAAAGGATTAAATAAAGTAAATGAGAGGGTAAAGAATGGAAAGAGTTCAAAATTTAATAACTAGTGAGCAGTGATATAATATATGGGAAATGAATGATATAATATGTAGGAATGATTTTTAAAAATTAAATGCCACGATGCAAGCTTTAAATCATTAATATTCTAACTATATGTCATTAAGATCTACACAATTACTATTGAGTTAAACTAACTCAAATTTTTAGGATTTACACTCAAATCCTCTAACCCAATCAGGCTTTAAGAAAATAAAATACATTTTTGAAACGATATTCATTATATAGTTTTATCGTTTTTTCTTCTTTTCTGTGAAATCTAGCAGTAAGAAACTTGTAGACTTTGAATTTAGAAACCCCAAGGATTAGTTTCCAAACATTTTTATACACACAATTTAATCACAGTTCCTGTGAATGTTCAACAAAAAAAAAAAAAATTGAATTTTATGTTTTATATTTTCAAATGGTATTAATACATGTTAGTCACGTCTTAGCTTTTTTCTGAACGTAACATATATGTTTTTTAAACAAAAAATAAAAATTAAACAACGCTGATTTATACTAAGATTCTAATCATTCCTTGAAACCACGCTGGTTGATAGCTAGGCGATAATCAGATTACATATATGTGTAAGCATACGGGAAGCAGTTTTGACCACTCTGTTCCAGTAAGGAGCGTCCGAATACTAGCGCATTCCAATCATATGAAATGTTTAATTATATCACCTACAGCAGTAATAACCCTTTAATTGCTATATCAAATCTCACAAGACGTAATAATTTTAGTGATCTTATCTCAGAAGACTGATTATGTTTAATTGGATTATAATTTTAATAAAATTATAATTTTCTTGTTATTGTTAATTAAAAATATGCAATAGCCAATCTAATTTTTAACTGAACTACGTTGACTTGTAACAAGTAAAATTTCACCTTTTTTACCACAACGGAACGGAGACGGTGTATGAGTTTGGGATAAGAGGTTGTACGTGCGTGTATGCGCGCGCGTATACATCTGTTACCATTTTCCTCAAAAAACTACTGGACTGGACCGATTTCTATGTGGTTTGTTCTATTACATAGATATCACTACAGGTATAGGTATCACTACAGAGCAGGTTCATAGATGGTTGGTTTCACGGTTATAGGCCACCGGGGGCGCTGCAGCAGAAATTTTTCTCTAAAACGGCTGGGCCGATTTTGTTGCGGTTTTTTTGTATTACATAGGTATCATCTTAGAGCAGAATTTTAGATTAATTTAACGGTTATAAGATGCCTGGGGACGCAGCAGTAGACATGTTTCTTCAAAACGGTTTCGTGGATTATAAAAATCTTTTTAATTTTATCACTTCTCATCGATTAAACTGTCTAAATTTATTTAAAACTGTTTTATAAAATTTCTCTACACTAGAAATGTTTTTCCTATTTCAATTATTAACAATATTAAACTACATAAATCTATCACTTTTCTTTACTACGAATAATATAAAATAAAACTATTATTTCCCTAATCTCCAATTGAAGATTTCATCTTATACTTTCTTTCATAATTAAATAATTCTTGGCTTACCGACCTATTTTTTCTTCTAGAAAAAAATTATATATAGTTTTATTATTTCTACCTTTAAATAAATTCCTAGAATGGAATTACTGGTTAGAATGTAAATTTTTATAAGATTGGAGAAATAAAACTATCCATCAAAACCTTAATTAATTTTAATCATTTAGTAAAAATTCATTTAAGATTATAAAAATGTACATAATCATTTAAAAGGCGTTACTATAGGATAAATCATTTGTATTTGTTCGTATAGTTATGCTGATTTCTTAAACTTGTTTTAAATATCAGTACGTACATATTTGTTTGGAAATTGATGTATTATTGGGAATAATAAACTAATTTAAGAAACGTAGTTTATAGTTTGGTAATAATTATTCAATATTAAATTTAAAAATCTATACAGTCACGTACAATTTACATTTCTGCCAATGAGTTTAAGCTTAACTTCCATAATTATCTTAATTTATTCCCTGATTACTTTTATTTTAACGTAAATATTTTATAAGTTGATGAAAATCGTCATTAGAAAACAAAAGAAATTAAACAAATAAACAAAAAAGAATACTGATTAATAATTTTAATATATATTTTGTCCTTCACACTCAAACTAGATTTTTAGAATAAAGAGTTTTCAGAATCAACGTTTTTTTTTCAAATAATAATTATTTCTGATAGGATTAATTATTATCCTCTTAGGTAAAAGAACATTTTTAATAAAGATATGTCTCGTATAATTAATAGGTTAAAAAGTAGTAAGGATAATGCATTTTTAATTTTTTTAAGTAATTTGAATTTAATGAAATTAAATTTTATACCATTTAAACTTCAACATAAATAAAACTGGTGAATGTTTAAAATACTTATTAAACTTCAAACTATTCGACGAAGATAAGACGCAATTATTATAGTTAAGATAATATAAACAAAACAAAATTAAAATATCTCAAAAAAAAATTAATAAATTAAATACAAATTTAAAAATATTTTAAAATTTAAAAATAATAAAAAGTTGAATAAAAATATCGATTATTAGAAAATAATGTAATATTATTGTTACAAATTTTACAAAGAAATTACTGATAAAGAAAAACAAAAAGTGATTAATTAAAAAAAAAAAAACAATGTAATAATAAATTACATAATTGATATTTATAAAAACATATTCGAGTTCATATTTTACAAAAGATAATACAACAATAAAAGAAAAAATTTATTCCGTAATTTCTTCTTGATCTAAGATTAAAATACAAACATACTTCGTAAAATTTAAACAATTTTTATATAAATACAATTATAACGATAATAAAAATACTTTTTATTAATCATTCCGGAAATTATCTGAATAACTTTGATGTCTTATTAGAAAAATAGTCCTATTAATTAATGAATGGTTGGATTTTATTTATAATCTCATAAAGTTTTCTCGGCAAATTCTAGATACCACTTGATCGCATAAATATCCGTACATATCATCGCCATGAATCCACAGATGAAAGCGCAGAGTGGTTTTTCAAACAAAATCTGACATACAAGTTCCACACAAGATAATAGAGCTACCCCTTCTAGAACAAGTATTCGTTCACGACATGATCAGTTTAAAGAAACTGGCAATTTTGAACAAAAGAGGGATGAACAGGCCTAGAACATTAGATGAAAAAGTGAAGATCGTTAGTTGAGGCTTTTGTTTGTAGCCCAGGGAAATCGATTCGGAGTACACCGCGTAAATTAAATCAGCGATCTACTGTTCACGACGTTTTGAAGAAAGGATTAAAATTACGACCTAATAAATTACAAATATTGTAGCATATTACAACACAAGAACACACTGGAATTTGTTGTGGAAATTTTTGAAAGAATTTAAAATGGTGATTGTTATCCTAAAAAGGTTACGTTCTCAAACAAGGTTATATTTTTCTTCTGGAAAAATGGTCACTCAGAACGTTCGAATATGGGAATCACAGAACCCACATGTTTGAGATAGTCCAAAAATTAATGTTTGGTGCGGCCTGCTTCACGATCGTGTGGTAGGACCTTTTTTCTTTGCGGAAACGATAGTTAACGCGAATACCTATCTGAGCTTGTTTACCCTCATCTTGAAAAGTTAATTTTGAAATTATATTCCACAAGAAAGAGAGCGCCACCTCACTGGGGTTTATTAATGCATGAATCCGTCGATAACATATTTCTCAATCGCTAAATTGGACGTGATGGGCCGATTATTTGTCATCTGGATCACCAAATATGACTCCATATAATGTTTTCCTATAGGATTCATCATGGACGATGTATACTAAACTTGTGAAGTGAATAATACTGATGACCTTAACAAAAGGATTATTAACGCATTCGAACTCGTAGATGTGGATATGTTACAACGAACATGGCATGAAACTGATTACCATTTGGATATTTTTCAAGACTACACTAATCACATTCATACACATCATCCTCATTCATCCTCTGAAGTAATACCTTACGGTAGTTCCTGAGGCTAAACAGATAAAGAGAGTGGTAGCGTCTCGGCCTTTCATCCGGAGGTCCCGGGTTCGAATACCGGTCAGGCATGGCATTTTTCACACACGTTACAATTCATTCATCTCATCCTCTGAAAATTACAGATTACATCTCATATTCTGAAGATTGCATTGCGTTTCTTAACGATAGTTCCGAAGGTTAAACAAAAAAATAAATAAAAAATAATTTGAATTTTTTGCGATGGTACATACATTTCTTTGATTACAGGTAAAAAGAATTTCAGTTAAAATTTTTATACATTTCTGTAAGAATTTATTATCTTAATAATCTAATATCTAAATAGATTCTCATTTTTTTTATCTTAATAAATAAATAATCAACTCAATGTCACAGTTTTTCAGATAATTCTTGGACACCCGGTATTATAAAAACTTCTCAATTCATATTATGTTAACTGATTCTAATCTTTTAGCATTTTTTTTTTTTCACTGAAAAATCGATGTTCATGCATTTTACACCGTGTATGTAAATATGATTCCACATAATATAACTATTTACACTCTTATGTATAAATATTTGTTTAAATATTAAGTTAAAAAAATAAATAAATAAATAAAAACCAGCAAACAACGTGAACAGTATGTGCTAATAAGTACAGCAAAGAGAATACAAGGTTGCCAAGTAAATAATATACTAACTAAACGACATTTACTGGCTTGCACTACTGTGACCCGGAATAATAAGTTTGGTTATATCAGCATTTATTTATAACCAATATTACAGTATTTTCTTAAAATAAGTATGATGCATTTTGTTTGTTAATTTAATTTTCTTGCAATTTTTTTTGCATATCTAATTATGCATCAGTTTCAAGCTTTAAATAGTTTCTAAAAGAAGAAAGAAAAAAAATGAATACAATTAAAACGATTCAAAATAAAAAAATAATTAAGAACCCTATACGATTTTATTTAATACCTTTAACTTCATTCATCTATTAATAAAATTCTGAATTAAAATTCTTCATAAATTTCTATTAAAATCAGAAAATAAAATGTTAGGTAGACACTTTGTAAAAGGTGAAAGTAAAAAAAAATATGATGTGGACACTATAAGACTTACTTCTAAGAAAATCCAAAAATAATACGATTATAAATTATAATTTTCAATTAATATTAAATTATCAGATATTTCACCAAATCAATTTTTTTAACCTCCGGAACTACCGTTAGGTATTACATCAAGGATGAGATGAATGATTTGTAGCGTGTGTGAAAATGCCATGCCTGACAGGAAACGAACCTGGGACCTACGGCTGAAAGGCCGAGACGCTATCACTCGCGCCACGGAGACCGGCACATCAAAACTATTACATTACACGTATATAATAATGCCTATTAAAATACATATACACATTTTAAAAGTACATAAAATTTAATTCACTAATAACTTCTGATTTTATGTCATTTTTTTTTTTAATTTTTATTATTGAATTATTTATTAGTAAAGATCTTTCTACAATCATAAGTTAATAAATATTAATAAAATCAATACATTTAAATTTAAAAAAAAAAGGATATGAAGTCTGATTTGAACCAATGTGTATGTATGTAAGATCCAAATATTACATTAATTAAAATTTGATTTTTCTCTAATTCTGGAACCAATAAAAATAAGTACCACCTATGATATATTGTTGAGGACTTATTACTCCAGTTATGAAAAAGTCCAAAATCCATTTTCTTTTTTTGGATTTTGGGCTTTTTTGAACACTTTTGGTCAGTTGATTGCAATCAAAAAAAGAGGTGCAAAATTAGATGTTACAATAGTCCTAAATCCAACATTTCAACATTCTACAGCCAATCGTTTTTGAGTTATGCGAGATACATACGTACAGATGTTTCGCCGAAACTAGTCAAAACGGATTCTGGAATGGTTAAAATGTATATTTCCATTGAAATATGAAAACCGAAATTTTTCGCGATTACAGTAATTCCTTGTACGCAGTACGAGGAAGTAAAAACTGATAACTGGAAAACCACTGGGACTAAATAAACCAAATTTGACGAGAATATTGAAAAATTGTTGGTACAGTTGTATAATCTAGTAAAATATGGAAAATTAAAAAAAGTTACTTTTAAGTTTCCTTTAACTAACTGAAAAAAAGTTCAGTAATGAACTAAAACTAAGTTAATAGAAAAAAGAAATAATATACCATCACCAACTCATATTTCGCTTATAATATTCAGTGATAATTAAGCTTCTAATACTCAGCAAAGCAGCCTTATATAGTAAACTAATTCATATACAGCTTGTTTCTTCTTTTTTTTTTTATAAATTAGTTATTATTGACAGCTAATTTATATGAAAAATAATAACTATTATTAAATTATACAATGAATCAAATTCAAAATCATTTCCTGAATGTAACAATGAAATTTTATTAATATTATTAGAAAACCGAAAATTATCTTACATTAAAAAAAATATTATAGGCAATTAAAAAAATTACTAGATTTTTTAATTTTTAAATTAGTAGGGTAATTTAAAAAAATTATCTAAAAATTGTTAACAAACAGCCTTAGTTTTAAATTTATTTATTTATTTATCAATAAATAATACGTAAAAACAAATACAATCGAAGTCCACACTTGAGTGATTATGTAGAAAAAATATTTTAATGATAATACTTCAAATGTTTTTAAACATTTGTGCATTATCTTTCGGCAGATAATGTATATGTATATATATTAAAATACATTAAAAATTTATGACATGTAAACGTAGATATAAGTAGAAAAGTTAAGTAATCCGATATTACTTAACTTTTCTATATAATTACTTATCATAACAGACATAAAAATAAATATATATGTAATAAATTTTTTGTATAAAATAATATTTCCATTTACCAACCAATTTTTAATACAGGTATCAGAGCGCCTTCGTAGTCAGTTCTCTGTCATCCGGGATTATTTGAAGTTATTAAATTAATATTCATCAATATATCTTTTATGTATAATTACAGTTAAACTGAATGTTTATCCGAATGACAAATCGTTCATTCCCCATAACAATTAAAGTACGAATAATTGTATAATTAAAAATATTAAAGAAAGATCTAATCTTGCTAAACACATTTTACAAATTGGAATAATTATAACCCTAACGAATTTATTAAAATATTAGAATACACTAAAGTTTATCTTAAAACCAGCATATTAGAAAAATTTCATATATATTTAAATAATAATAAATTAATGAACAAACTAATCAAATTCGATAATGGTATCGTATATAAACAAATTACTCAATAACTATTAACTAATAAGTTGGTCTTATTTCATTTCATATCTCATAATAGTCGTAAACATCTTACAGACATGAGGTTACATTTTTATAACGAAAAATATATTTTAACTGAAAATCGATTATTATAAACGTAACAATTTTAACTTAGATTTAACTATAATTATATACATGAATATTAAATTAATAACTTCAACTATATCCTGATGAAGAGACTTGACTCCGAAAGCGCTCGGATAGCGAAATTAAAAATTGTTGGTAAGTAGATACATTACGTAATACAAAAATTATATTAATACTAACCGTGCTAAAATACTTAGAAGATTAAATGTAATAAACATATATTTTTATTTTATTATACACTGTAAGCATCCTAACTTAATTTTGTAAAAGGAAAATGTTTAAAGATACCGCTAAGTACAGAAAAACTTTAAAAAACTTATTTGTATAAGTAAAAATTTTGAAAATAAAACAAAATAGAGGAGTTGTAAAAGTTGAATTGATTACATTCCTTACGAAAAAAAAATTTTTTTCTCAAGTGATAACAAAAGATAACGTGTACAGTGCCACGGTCGATTACCAACTGAAAGTATTTACTTACTTGCATCATATAGAATTGACTGTTATTATTCTACGTACCTGAGATTCTAGCAATATGACTTGGTAAAACACATGAGTTTTCATCACCAAATGAAGTTGAAAACATATTAGGAATTTACTCTGAGTTTTGAGAAAAATCAAAAAAAAAGAAGAAATTATAGAATGTAAAATTATGATTTTACATTTATGAACTGTATATTGTAACAATCTGGGGATCCAACCCACCTACCCCAAACCCCCCTGAACAATCATTATATATCCTTGATTTTTACATAAAAATAATTTTAAAATAAAAAAAAATTAATTCTTTTTTTTTAAATTGAAAAAAGTCATTTTTCCTGGCCAAATCAAGTTGTGAACATGTTGTGAATGTTATTCATTCAATATAACCGCTTATATTCATTTATTTTGTAGATATAAACCAACTAAACTTAACCTCGCTTCGCCTAACTAACCTTGATTAATTAACACAGTAACGTTTTGAGTATTTAAATAATACATTAGGTAATTATTGCAATTATTTATTGTTTAATAAATAATCAAAACATTACTGTTAATTAACTGAGGTTAGCGAGCGAAGGAGAGTAGGTTAAGTTTTGTTAATTGATATTTATAAGCAATAATGCTGATAGCATTTTTTGTCAAAAATTTAAAAAAGAACTTTTTTACCTCTTTTCTAGCCTAAAGATTGCTTTTTCAACGTAATAAATATTTTTGAGTGAATTTTGAGTTGATTTGGGCAAGAAGTTTTGGATGGCATAAAACGAAAAATAACAAAAAAAATTACATGATTATAAAATTAAAATATTATAAGTGGAACTGAAGTATAAAGAAATATACCAAAAATATCGATAAAACTTCAAGTAACTAGGTTTTTTCAGTTTTTATTTTTATTCTGGGAAGCTTAAAATGTTTTTTTTTTCTCTTTAAATACGGATGGTTATCTGACGTGTAGTAATACTTTTTCACTATTATATACCATAAAAGCGGGGAAAATAAAAGAGAATGTTTAAAGTTAAATATTTTAAAGGTACCCGTATCTTAATAGAAGCTGTAAAACATCAACTACACACCCATAACCTGGCAACTCGAGGATATAACACGGCTATACATTTTGCACTACTACTATATGAACAAGGGACGTAGCTACCTGCGGGTTCCTACCGCTAGAAATGTAACAATAAATTTAGCAAATGCCGAATGGCTTTGTTCGGGACATCTGCGCAAAATAGTGCTTAGGGAATTCGCCTATGAACAGAGGGAATTATAGTAAGGGTAAATGTAAATCTAACTAATAAACAGTACATAATATTACAATACATAAATCTCATTAATCAATGTACAGCAGAGTCTAAAACCACACTGATGCCACTATCCTATTCGCAGAACTTCTCTTGAAGGAAGCCGAATAATTAAAAAAAAAATAATTACATAAAACACAATATAAATAATTGTATATCTTTTAAATGTAAATTTTGTAAACGAGTAAAAATATGTTTTTCAAATAATATTACCTAGAAATTACATGATTTTTTGTAAACTCCCCAAGAACCACAACCAAGAAATATTATTATAAAAATTATACGATAGAAATGTAAACCTTTGATTTAGAGAAAGTGTTTTTTGAATCATTATCGGTGAGAACAGAATAATGCACACTGTACATATAATAAAAATTCGGGATTTACCAAATATCGAAGAAAATGCAATCTCATTTTTACAAGAAAAAGGTACTTTGTCAATATTCCGTAAATCTAAAAAAAAATCACACAATAACTTTCAATTTTAAACATCAAGATTTTCGCTGCATGAAAAGATATACATTTACGGAAAGATAATTGAGTTGTAGGAAATCGGTTACCATTTGTAAAAATGTTTGGATTAATACAGTATTGGTGCTCTGAATTTACAAGTGTAGTATGGTGTGAACGTGTGTTACAAATGAGACAAAACGTTAAAATCGTCTGGAATGATTATATAAAAAAATTTTGTGTTCATGCTATTCAAAATAGAGATGTGTCAAAAATCGGAGGACAAGGAATAATAGAAGAGATTGATAAAAGTTTATTTAAAAAAGGTTAAAACAATGCTGGCAGAATATTACCACAGCAGTATCTTTTTGGTGGCATTTATCGAGAGACAAAGAAGTGTTTTTAGAAATAGTGCTCGATCGATTTGCTGTAACACTGTTGAATGTTATAGAAGAATAATTAAAGATGGTATATATTCTGGTGAGCTGGTGAGCGTATTAAACTTCCACTCAAAAAAAAAGGATTTCATTACACAAAAGTAAATCACAAATATAATTCTGTATGAGTAGATCCAGAGACAGCAGTCCAAATTCAAAATATTGAAGGATTGCGAGATTGTGCAAATGGAGGAATAAAAAACATCGTAACACTGCTCGGCATCATTTGGAGAATTATTTAACTTAATTTATGTGACGTAAAAATATTTGAAACGTTGAAAATATCTTTAATTCTATTCTCACTAGCTTTCGCGAGTTTTATCCCCCAAAAGTGTGATGTATTGTGTTTATATAATGATCTATATAAAAAATATACTACCCACTTACCAACAATTATATTAATTATGCAAGCGCTTTCGGATTATTCTTCCATCATCAGGAATTATTGATTAATTATGTATTTTATATCTGTGCATAAAATTTTTTTTATAAGTAAAGATTAATACGAAGATAAAAATTGAAATTATTATTATCATAACAATTGATTGTCAAATATTAAAATAAATCATGCGTTAAAAGAAAACGTCTTGTCAGTACAACAGTTTCTTTTAACGCACATCAGGGATTATTGATACAAATAATCCCTGATGATGGAGGAATAATCTGAAAGCGCTTGAATATATACAATACTCACAATTGTTGGTAAGTGGATACAATAATACTTTTTATATAAATTTTATAAATAACAACGGTGCCAAATGTCCAGAAAATTTAATTTATATTATGGTATTTATGAATTTATACTTCATTTATGAGGTGTTTATTGGGGTTTTGTAATTATTATTTTTCATTAAAAAATGTACTTCTCCATCTTAAAAAGTGTTATTCATTTTCTCATGATATCGGAAGAAGTTTAATAAAAAATATTGAAAAACAATGGCGGTGCGATAACAAACAAGTACAAACATTATTAAACGACTTCGTACTTTGAAAAAAGAAAATTACATTAAATTAATATCACCTTAATTTTAATTTTTTAATAATGCGATTGTGTAACTGTCCACGTAATTAAAGATTTTGAGGATCGTATCTCACTTTCAAATGAAATAAGTGGCAAAAAGTGTATATATAATTTAATAGGCGTACAAGGAAGTCATGTAGTGACCACATCAGATTTGTTTCTAAAGTGCCTCCGATGAAAATCAAAATTGTTCTCTTTTTTCTATATCCTCCAGTCCTGAACAGATTTGGAAAAAAATAGTATGATAAAATATTAAGGTATATGTTATAATGATAATAAAGCCAAAAACAGTGCCACACACATACGTACGTATGTTCTTTGGTCTAAATGAACTAATTGGACATTAAAACGCAAATATTTGCTCAAAAAAAAAAAAAACCGACACCCCATTTTTGTCATGGTCATCATACTTTCCCTTTAATGTAGCTTTTTTAGCTATAATTGCTAGGAAACTATTATAGATTTGTACAGCCATCAGAAAGTTTTTAGTATCAAAACTCCAATCTATGGCTGTTACTCTGATAAAAACGGAACTCTGCACCATTTTTAAACAACACAATAATTTACCGAAAATAAATAATAATAATAAAATAATAAAGAATAGAGAAATATACATGCTCTTATTATTAAAAAAAAACAATGGTTTGCTAATCAACCTTTTTTTAATGTAAGACCAATGTATATAAAATTGATGTTAAGAAATATCACTTACGGAGCAACATGAATTAAACCACTGTGGGTTGTTTTTTATGCACGGCTTATTCACATATACACAAACAACTTAATTTAAAATATTTTAATTTTATTTAAATATAATATTTTTTAATCATTTAATTCAATGATTCTAATTAAAACGCGCGCGCATACAGTTTAATCGTGCGGGTGCCGTGGGACTAGCGGCGACAGTCGGCACTGACTAAACTAATGTAATTTCACAACTTACATAGAACAAATTTCGCTTGTGCGGTCAATCCTCGAGGCTTAACGAATCAGATACCGAATGGACCCGACGATCGAGTTCGAAATCCAGCCAGACTAGTTACTTTTTTACACATTAAAAATTATTTATTTTTATTTAATTCTACCGCTCACATGTGATGTCACAACATAGCAGTAGTTAAGAGCAATTTTTGGAGTGGAAGTGCGATTTTGCAAGTAATTGCTTTTGTATATTTTTTAATCGTTAACAAATGCGCCTAAGAAAAATATGAACTTAATTAGGTGAAATCACAAGATATTGAGTGTGACCTTGCTCTACAGCCTCACCTCCTTGACCTTTTAAATTAAAGATTTAATGGCATCAATGTCCCATACAGAGAAGTAATCTGACCAAGTTTGGTCAAAATCGGTCCAGTAGTTCTGAATATATAATGTGATTTGGAGATCGACTCCGAACACTCATACGTATATACGAACATTTTAACATCCAGAAAATTTCCATTTCCATTTCAATTTCCGTTTGTTTGGGTTTCTTAGGTAACAAAATGTCATGATCCGGTGAAAATCCTATATGCTCAAATCGGGCTGATTACAGCACTTTTCCTTCTAAAGCTATACTTCTGCTATAGCGCTATCTAGACGGGAAAATAAAAATTGGCAATTAATGAATTCTTATAATTTTTTTTTGTTTTCAGGTTAGCACCACTATTTTCTTAATTACTCGAATTTTAATCCAGTTTAATGAATAAATAATTTGCATTCGTTTTTTAATGAATAACATTAAAATATAGCGTATGTATTTTTTCCCACGAGTAATAAAAATTTATTGAAATGGATGATCAGGAAGTAAGCAAATTTTGCCATTTCCGGTTGTAATAATCACACTAAGCTGCTATCTTATATTCCGGCGACAAGGGAGATTGCTAATTAATTTATCACTAACAATGTCTATAAAAACGAATGTCTATAAAAACAATATAAATTTTACGATTCAGCAAAATTAATGTTGGCACGTAATTTGTTTTATTTTTATTTTCATTTATACTGAAAATATATTAAGTAATAAAAGTGCAAAACTGTTGTTGTCTAACAGTCAGTAAATTGTCTGTCTGTAATCTCATAAAATTACTTTTACAATATTTCTCTTATTATGCTTAGATAGTTAGTTATTAAATTTAATTAAAAAAAAGATTAACAACAGAAATTGTAATAAACTGTAACCTAATAAAACAACATAAAACATGGTTTTTCTTTAAAATTATATTTAAATTTTAATGGTTATTTTTTTTTTAAATAATTTTTAAAAAATCCGTATTATTAAATATAGAAAAACAAATGTAAAACGATAAACGGAAAAATAATTTTTTAAATTATTCATTTAAATGGAAAATTAAAGAGAATTATTTACTAAAATTAATTAGAATTAGTGTAAATTAAATTATTTATTTTTTATAAAACCATAAAATGGATAGTTACTATTTCTGATGTTTTATTTATTACTTTTTTAACGTATAATTTTTATTTATATTTAATTAGTAATGTATTATAATTAATACGTAATATAATTTCAACTTTTCTACATTAATTTACGTAGTAGCCCTACGTGTACTCGTAATTATGCAGTTTACGAAAAGAAGCACATTGTAAACATTAAAGAAAATAGGAAGAAAAATAATATACCATAGGCATGAAATTAAATAAAATAAAAATATTAATTCATAAATGCATACAAAGAAAATCTAAATAATTGTATATTTTTCCTTACATGAAAATTGCTGTACGAGTTGCCTACAGAAGAAATCCCTAATTAGTAAGTAAAAATCTCATTCATGGTTATTTATTTTTTCGCGCATCATCAAAAAATGAAGTACGATGTTATTGGAAACTATGTTATTACAAAAAAAAAAAAAAACTTACAATAATTTTATAAATCTTATTCCATTAATTATTAAATAAAACTAAAAAAAAATTTTTTTTTTTTTAACCTCCGGAACCATCAATAAGGTATATCTTTATAATTCTAAGGTATATCCTATTCAGAGGATGAGATGAATGAATTGTAGCGTGTGTGAAAAATTCCATGCCTGACCGGGCTTCGAACCTGGGACCTCCGGATTGTTGGGATATATAATTACTTATAAATATAACACAACTTTTATATCATATAATTTTATGAAATGAATATTTAAATTTTTTTGTATTAAATTTAATGAATAAAAGTTAAAACAAAACACTTCTTTTTATGTTTGATGAATAAATTCACCACAAAATCTAAGATTTTTGTACGCGGAAATATGAAAATGAAATTTTACAGCATATAAAAAGTGTCATGCCTGATTGGGATTCGATTGCGGGATAAAAGACCGAGATGCTATCACTCCGCTATAGGACCGGCAAATTTCTGTTCATAATTAAATTATTACAATAACATACATGTATAACAGGTTATTAATTACTTTGAGTTTTCTTTCTCCTATTTCATAAAAAACAAAAACACAAGGAATACCGTGTTATTTGTTCGATATTACAATAGATGTTTAACTTCATGTTTTACCATTCATATAGAGTATGTTCAACTGTGTTAAACTATCAGATGTCAGAAAGAACTATGTTAACACGAATGGTGACTACGTATTATACCAACAAAACGTATTCAATTATACTTATAACGTGTATATTATACATACATTATAATGTACATATATTATAACGTGTATATTATACATATATTATAATGTATATTATAGTGGTACGAAACAAATATATATTATTTATTATATTATTGTTTATATATATTACTGGTACGAAACAAATAATATATATATATGTTATGTGTTAGAAAATGCACTAAAAAAAAAGGAAGTCAGATTTCCAACATATTTAAAAAAAATACAAAATTTATCGAACTACATTTAATTAAATAAAAATTAAAGTTTTATTTAATAACTTATTCTCTAATTATCGAAACTGTTGTAAACAAATTATAACAAAAATATTAGTTACGTTACTTTGCTGTTAAAAAGTGAATTTGATCACAATGCAAATTCATTTAATTTTATTAAAAGCTTTATAAACTACTAATTAAGGTAAAAGGTTGGTGGATTACCATTATATAAACAATAGTCTAAAAAAATTCTAGACAAAATAAATGCTGGTAGAGTAAACATAATAGAAGTGTTTTAAAAATTCAAAACCATTATTTTTAAGGCTAATAGGAGAGTTTTTTTTGCATGTATAGAAGCAATTGGAAAAGAAAAATAACAAGAGATAAACCCTTAATCAGAAACAGTAATGAGTGCAGCGAATACATGACACCCTGAAAGTAGCTTGCGTTCATAAATTCCTATATGTTTTGTTTTTAATAATTATATACTTCACTGAAATCTAATCTAAGTCATTACAACTAATATTAAATTTCCCACAGCATTTTCAAGTAATTTTTACATTGAAATAATTTATAAACATTTATTTACCACAATACATTCTATTGTTAAAAGAAAGTATTAAAAAATAACTATTATTATTTAAACTATTAAATAACAATTATTATATTAAAAATAAAATTAATTTTAAATCATGTAAAAAAAAAAATTCTTACCTTCTTTCCATCTCTGAATTTCACAGTCCCTTCGATTATCGTGCTTGTATCCATGATGAACAAGAGACACAAATCACATAACACCAACAATTCACAAAAACGAACGCTTAGACGCGGCCGAAGACCGACTGGCAACGTACGGGTGCGCACTCACCTGCTACTTCAGTAATACCAACACAACAAATTTTAATTATGGTAGAACAGCTCCACAAACATCATAGCTAGAAAACTAACATACAGTTTCAACTGCGTAACATAAATATTATACTTTTTTTAACAAAATGTCGACATAAAAAAAATATACACAAAAACAACATGTACAACATATACAAAAATTGTTATCCTACAAAATGCTTAACTAAATTAAGTTTAAAAGTCAGTGTTGATAATTAAATTTAAAATTAAGTATGTCTCAGATACCAGTTGTAAGATAGTTAAAGAAGTAACAAAAAATGTTCATTTCTTCAATAATGTTTATTTATATCATATTAATTCTTGTTTGAAACGCCTAAGATACATATTACTATTTATTTCAGTTTTCTTAATTACTTATATTAACTAACTTTTACTTTTGTTCCTTTTTCCAAGTATACTTAATTTACCGTCAATTACTCTCCTACCCACTCATTCCCAGATCCGTGCCACGTTGCAACTTTGCAATTCCCTCATTGCCGTGCTCTCATTTCACTCTTGGTCTACGCAATGGTCTTCTACCGTTTTTCAATGTTTTTTTTTTTTTTTTTTTTTTTTTTTAACAATATTAGATAATCAGAAATTTTCTATTTTTACTTATAACTTAATTAACGGTAATAATATTTTCATGATAAGCTTCTTTTTTTTTTGATAAACTTTCTTCTTCTGTCCCATTATCATTTATTGATCTTCGTATTTTTTTTTTTTCAATTATATACTTCATTGTTAATTTTATTGAAATACAGTATGAGAAGAAAGAAAGACTGATTCTATAAAATTCTAAATGAAAAGATCCTAAAATGAATATAGGTAAAAAGAGAAAGTTGTGGCAAAATTCACAACTAGACGAAATAGGTTGGTTGGTTGTAAAAGAATAACATGCGTTTGTATTCTTGGGTTTATATATTAGGTTTGTTATCGAGTTAAGATTGAACAGAACAGAAAGGAACAGAAAATAACATCAAACCAGCCACCTGACTAACGACTACAAAGAACAAACCCATTCCTTTTTAGTTCGTATTATCCAATTCCTTTAACTCTCTTTCATTCCACACTCTCTTTCTTTCTCAATCAATCTCTCATTTATCTTTTCTCCCAAAAAATCGTGAATTTTATTCGCTTTTTTACGGTAGATTATTATTAAAAAAAAATATATTAATTAGTATTTTAAAAAATAAATTTATATTAATCTTAAAATACTGTAAAACTTAAAGGTGATATATATATATAGATAATAGTATCTACATATGTACTCTTGCAAATGTATATAATATTAACATATTTATTCTTACTGAAATTTGGTTTTTATTTTATATTAAATTAGTATTTTCATCACGTTCAGTACTTGTGCCAGCTTTTAAATTTTAGTTACAAAAGAAATGTATTTATTTTCGCTTTGAATTATCGGAATTTATTATTGATTTTTATACTGATTTTTCTTCGCATCATACACACACGCACGCGCACGCGCACACGCACACACACAGAGAACTTTTTTCTCTCGCTCGTACGCTTGTATATGCGCGCGCTTTACAAACATTCTTACACCTAAATTCTATTCATATTAACGATATTTATTTTTTTAGTAAAGTACAATATTGGACCGATTTTAATAATAATTGTTTCTATTTAAAGATTAAAGAAAACTTTTTATGATGAAAAAAAAAATAATCAAAATGTATGTTTAAAGATAAAAAACAGCATAGGTTCTATGTTCAAAAAACTATTCGTACATTTAGGTAGGCCCTGTTTTTAATAACAGTGGTAGAGTATTACAGCAGAAGAAAGTTAAGCCGATTTCGTATTAATAAAAAAGAAATTATATGGTAATAAGTTTTTTTTTTTTACTTATCACGTTCAAACAAAAAATTAGATCTGAAAACGTGAAAATTCATGAAGTTGTAAAACTATATTCAACAAATTCAGTTAAATTTAAAATCATATATACCAAATATACTTAATCAACGGTAAATACTAGTACTAGTTCTATAAAAATAATTTACTTTTTAATTATACCCAATTAACAATTAATTAAAGTCGTAATAAAAGCTTAAGATTTCTCCCATATTCAGGAAGAGTTAAATTTTAATCTTTATGAAAAAAACCGAGAAATTAAGCAGCATCGTTTCCAACTATTTTTACTTCCTTATACAAAGTAAAGGAAGTAATGTAATCGCAAAACATGTTGGTTTTCAGATGTCAACGGAAATATCCATTTTGACCATCTCTGAATCCATTTAGACTAGTTTCTGTTTGACGTCTATACGTATGTCGCATAATTCTAAAACGATTAACCGTAGAATGTTTAAATTGTGGATCTAGGACTATTGTAACATTTAGTTGTGCACCTTCCCTTTTAATTGCAATCAACTGAACCAAAAGTATCCAAAAAAGCCCAATATCCCAAAAAAATTTGGATTTGGACTTTTTCTTAATTGTAGTCCGCATTGAGAGTTGTTCAACGATATGTTATAAGTAGTACTTTTTTTCATTAGTTCCACAATTGTAGTCAAATAAAATTTTAATTAATGAAATATTTGAATCTTACAAGGAGAAAGCACATTGGTTCGAATCAGATTTCATCTTCTTTTTCTTTTTTAGCTTTTCTTTTTAAATTTAAATGCATTGAGTTATTAATAATTATTATCTTATGATTGTAAAAAAAAATTATGACAAATAGTAATTCAATAATAACAATAGAAAAAAAATATCAGAAGTTATTAAAGAAATAAAATTTTATGTAGTTTTAAAAATGCATATTTGTAACTTAATAGGCGTACAAGGAGTCATGTAATGCCCACATCGAATTTTTATTAGTTTGGGTAAAAATTAATAACATCCTCATTATAACTACATTATACTCTTCATTCGGTAAAGTATTTTGAAAGAGAAAAAATTATATAAATGAACTTGATACAATCTATGTACGCAGAAGAAAAACTATCATCTGTGTCAACGAACATAAAGTTGAGATAAATGTACAAAAAGGTGTACGACAAGACGACCACTATAATCTCTTACTATCTTCTCAGTCTGCCTCGAGGAAGTATTTAGAATGCTGGAGTAGAAAAACCAGAGCATGCGAATAGAATAAATGGCGCATATCTAAACGACTTGAGATTCGCAGATGATATACTAGTAGTTCTCTTTTCACAAGAACCAGAAGAACTAAAATGACACATATAGGAACTGCAGTTGACTGGCGAACCCAATGACCTAAGGATGAACCTTAAAAGAGCCAGATTATGTTCAACATGTTTGCCGAGGAAAAAAGATTTTTTATCTGTGGAGCAGTACTCGAACAGATACATCCGTTACATATATCTTGGCCAACGGATTTTAGTTAAGAATGATTCAATCAAAGAAGTTTAACGATAGGTATTCAGAAGACTTTACCGTTTTCAAGACCAAACTTCCCTTTTGCCTTAAAAAAAAAAAAAGGTGTTTTCGATCAGTTGATCCTACCACTCTTTACCTAAGGAAGCGAAACTTGGATATAAACCATTGTTTCATTACAGATGCAGTGGGTAACACAAAGAAATATGGAACGATGCATGGTTGTGGTTACCAGACGGAATAGAAAGACATAAATTGTTCAGCAGAGAACAGGCGAATTACATGACTTTATCATGAAAATTTAAGAATTAAAATTCTGGTGGGCAGGCCATGTAGCAAGAAGAACTGATGGCAGATGGACTAAATTAGCACTTGGATAGATACCTCTAGATTTCAAACGTTTACAAAATAAATCAAAGTTTGGTTGGATTGATTATATTATTAAATACATTGAACCGAATTGTCAGAAGATCCCACAAGATCGTATTAGTTGGAAAAGCCTTCATCTTGCTGTGGATCGATTACGGTTGAAATAGTGATGATTATATATATATTCAGATAACACAGAAATAGTTTTTTGTCTTTTAAGCAGACTTGTAATTCAAAGAGACTAAAACAATACAAATAAAAAGTTAAAGTAAAACATATGTTTAAATTTTTAATGACGTTTAGCCACACACAGTTTGTTTGCTTATAAAACTATTTACTTAGCATCAATTTTACTATTGTTATTCAGAACAAAAGACCTTAATCCAACAGAACAACAATGAATAACTGATGAAAAGGCATTTTTATATTTATAAAAAATAATTATTGATAATAAATTATCAAAAAAGCAAAGGTATTCAACAATTTGAAATCGTTATACTGTACTTAATAATAACAATCTCATTAAATATATATTTATTGAAAATTACTTGATATATTTTATTAATTATAATAAAGGTCTCATGTTTTTAAGATATTTGCAAGAATAACTCATCTTTTTGAGTTTTTGTTTTCATATTTATTTAATTGAAAGCTGCTACCAATAGCGATATCATACGACCGCTATTAGTTACCTGGCATTTCAAGCGAGAGGGATTTAAAAAGCTAATATTTAACTTTTTAATTAGAGTTATTTGTTTTTTGTTTCTTTTAAGAATAAGAAGTATACAAATTTATATAAAACATAACAATTGCCAATAATTATTTATTTACTGTTTCTGAAAAGTTTATAATAAAAAGAAAAATTGAAAAACCATTTGAGTATATAATGTTACGAAGTAAATTTATTGTTATTGATTTTTACTGTATTATTGCAAGGTGCAAGATGAAAAGATAAAGATGCTTCGATTTTCTGATGACAGTAATTCCAGCAGAGAGTAAAAAAGATTTAGAAGAAACATTGAATGGCATTATGAAGTCCTACGCAAGAACTAACGTATGGAAATAAACAAGAACAAAACGAAAGTAACGATATTTAGTAGAAATAATGTAGATGGGACCACTGAATTTAAAAATAGGAAGAAAAAGAAAATTAGGAGATAGAAGAATTTTGTTATAATTCTGCAGAATTATTAAAGATGGACGAAGCAGAAGCGATATAAAATGCCGAATCGCACAGGGGAAACGAGCTTTCGATCAGAAATATAATTTGCTTACATCAAAAATTAATTTAAACGTCAAAAAACGTTTCCGAATGTATATGTCTGGAGCATAGCCGTATATAGAAGTGAAACTTGAACAATCGGAGTACTCGAAAAGAAAAGATTACAAGCTTTTGAATGTGGTACTACAGGAGAATGTAAAAAATCAGATGTGTGGATTAAGTGACAAATGAAAAGATGTTGTGGCAAATAAATGAAAATAGAAGCATTTGAAAAATATAGTTAAAAGAAGAGACAGACTTATAGGCCTCGTAAAATATATCCTGGAATAGTCGCTTTGATATTGGAGAAACATGAAGATGGGAAAAATTGTGCAGTCAGGAACGTTTGGTGTTAACGCAATAGCTAATTACCAGCCGTGCGAGGATAATTAGGAAATTTAAAATAAAATAATTAAATGCTCTGATATAAGAAAAGCTGTATAATGAATTTTAAATTTAGAATAAAAAAAA
>JAAAKQ030422105.1:0-24802 GCA_010016005.3 Zanna intricata
GGTCGACCACTCCTGAGAAGTGTGGTTAATTGAAACCCAACCACCAAAGAACACCGGTATCCATGATCTAGTATTCACATCCGTATAAAAACTAGGATTTAAACTACTATTTAGGTATAAACTACTAGGATTTGAACCTTAGAACTCTCGACTTTGAAATCAGCTGATTTGTGATGTAGTGTTAACCACTAGACCAACCCAACCCGATGGGCTCTGGATGTGCTCCCTGTGAAAAATAGATATACCAAGGATGAAGTAAATCAAAGAAATCTCCACATCCTTTGTATAGATCCAATGAGTACTGGCATATACCACCAGGGAGAAAGGGATGAAGAATACTTACTGTTAGTCATTGTAGTAAAGGGACAATATAACTATAGATAAATTATCAGATCGGGCAAACAATTCCCAACTAAAGAATTATCCCTGGCTGTAGATATCCACTAAGCCCACAATTTCTGGGGTTATTAGATACTTCAATAACCCAATATCTTTTAAGACCACATTTCTTTATTTACAAAGAACTTCTTTTTTCTAGTGTATGATCACCATTAACATATTTTTAACCAATTACATATTTTTCAACCAACTGACTTAATCTCATTTTATCAAATATTGTTTATGTTTTAGTAGTATTGTAATTAAATTTTACCTCCTAAGAAATACTATATACATCTTATGAATCTTTTTGTGGTGATGAACTCTCATCACAAAAGGGGCAAGATTGGTTTTGCTAAATTATGCAGAAAATTACAATTTTTTGGCCACAAAATAATTGGTGCAAAATTTCTTATTAAACTAGGTTCTTATAAGTAGTAAATTAAAATATTTGTTTAGTTTAATCTTCATACAATTTTCTTAATATTTTTTAAATAAATTTATAAGTAATAGTTCTTTCATTTTTAGAAATTATATAATTTTAATTCTTTATATATATGATATATCAGCTTCAGTAAGTGAAAATTTAAGTCATGGCAGAAGTGTTGGCCATATAACAGATCTAATTATTTTTCCTACTAATGCAAAAAATGAAACAGTGGTATTTGCCTGAAGTACTTTAGGCAAGAATTGGGATTCTTTTAAGGAAAAACTTAATCCATCCAAAATTATTTGGGATATTGAATTAACCAGATGAAACTGTTAAGCCAGATCTCATGTGGAAAATGAATTACTTACATGTATTGATTCCATAACCAAACTGTTGTAAGTAACTTGAAATGAGACACCAATTAGTTAAAAAATAGTGTAACCATTCTTTGAAATAACCAGCATCCCATTACAGGTTTAAGGGAAAAATAGAGTTGGTTTCCTACATCTTCTGAACAAATCAGAACCTATTATTGTATGTCAAATATGAAAGATACTCACCAAGGCATGTACTGCCTTAATTCTATTCATTACAGGAACTGGCTATATGACAAATATTATTACCCTAAAAAAAATCAGTTGGGACTAGTTGCTTTAATACAGTTCCTTTTCATGAGTCCTAGAAGGACTTTGGCTTGTCATTCATAGCAATAAATTAATCTCCCTCCCCTTTTTCATGAAATAATACATTATAAACACTATACACTCTCTGTTAGAGAATCAGTTTTGTTACTAACGAAACGCTGTGAAAAGCAATTAGGAATTGAGGATGATGCTAGATTCATAATGTACTTCTATTGAAATGTTTTGGCGTCAGCTGTTTGATAGATATGGTGTTCCTTGCTACCTTCTAATAAAAATTTATTTCTAACAAACACAGAAACTAGTATCTTAAAGATCCTAATCATACATCCAGAATTATCTACCCTATGTATCCAATCCCAGTCTTAATCTTTCTGGAGAATTTTCATACTCTATTAAAAACTGGATATCTTTACACATTTAGCCCACCTATCCATTTAAGAAAGGGGATCTGCAGGAACTTACTTCTCCTCTTCTCTTCTCACTACTTCTCTACTTTTTATTGAATGTAGGTTGAACGAAAAACCTACAAATGGTTGAATGGTTATGGTCAAAAATGTGTAATATAGGATTAAAGAACATTTAAGAGATTAAAAGAAAATTCCCCAGTCCCCTTAAAATTAATTAATCTTAAATTTAAATAGTATTTTTATTTGAGAACTACATTTATTTAACAATAGTTAAAACTAGACATAGGTGATTGTAAATATTTTAAATGGTAAATTATCTATTAAGTGCTCTAATTAAGTTGATATTTAACAATTTATATGATATTCCATTCTAAGATTGCTTTCTTTCTTAAATTAATATTTACCATTTAATGTTTGAAATATCTTACCGAAATAATGCTTGAAAAATTTGTTGAAACATATCATCTCCATTGAATGGTATTTCTTTCAGTTGGCATATACTTTTTTTGATGCATGAATGAACATCCATACCACTCCTATAACATTGTAATTTTTCACTGTTTAAAAAAAATATTACCTTCTGTTTACAGATGACCTATACAATATTACCCTCTACTGCTAAATAGAAATGGTACTTTCTGTTTACAGATTGCCTACAATATTACAGTCTACTGTTATTAGTAGTTTTTTAAAATCATTCTATCAACTAATAATTGTGAAAAGTTATAATTAGTAGGTAGAATAGACAGCAAACTTTTAAGTAAACTTAAAAACCTACTTTAAAGTTGCACTAAATGGTAAAAAATTATTATTTTTTAATTCTTTAAATTTTAATGTTTAGAAGTGACTGCAAAAATTAAAACAACTACCATCTTATTAACGCTTAATTCTACATCTTGAAGGCAGTTTGTAAAGTAGAAAGGAAAAAATATTATTTCTGTAGTAATAAAATTTTTAAATAAATTTTTATTTAAAATATTGGTAGGTCAACAGAAATAAATGTTATCCATACAGGAGTGCAGTAATGCCATAATGCTGTTCTGGTACTGCTTTTTGGGTTATAAAAAATGATACTTTCACATAAAATATGTTTTTATTTACATCTGATATGCAAGTTAAATTGTAATATCAGGCTGCACAAAAATGGCCTTTGCTTTTGGATATCCATAGGAAAACGGCAATAAAATAAACTGCTAAAAATCTAATTTCACAAAAAAAGTTAAACCTTTGTCATGAAAATGATAAATTTTGCTTATCAATTTAAATTTTGAAATGAATGTGCAGTTTTCATAACCCTAATGTAGTCAGATGTAAAATCACTTATCTTACCTCTTTATCTTATTTAAATCTTTTATCTTAAAAGGAAAAGCCTTTTAACAGTAACAATTAAAAATAATGTACTAAAATTCTTCTTAATGCAGTAACAAAAAAATGATTTTTTTATTTTACAATTTTCAACTAATTTCCTTGAATTTTTCAAGAAAATACCGTACTTTAAGTATCAGATGACCTCAGGTTGTGTATAAATATAACTCAAATGCTAAGCAGCAACGACAAAAAAAAAATTTTAATCATTTAAACATACAATGTAACCTTTTGTTCAAAAAGTCAGAAATCTTTTGCCAAAGTTATATGGAAAATTACAGTAAATTTTTAGAAGACCTTTCTTTGATCATTAAAATTTGTCCATTTAGTGGAGAGTAGCTTTTGTCCATATATACAAAAAAAAAATAAAATTACTGGTCAAATTAAGTACCTCCTTTTTGAAGTCAGTAAAAAGTCAAGGTAACATTTAAAATTCATTTCTTGTATCTTTTTTTGTAGACTTATCCATGAGTCATGATTATCATTATTGAGTTATTTGAATGAAACATAATATGGAGAAATTTCAGTGGCTTACAGTAACAGAGTTAGAGTTGTATTTAAAAATAAAAAAAAATGTGTGTTTCATTATTTAACAGTTTTATATTTTAATTTTAGATAACATAACCATAAAAGTTGCAGACAACTTGACAAAATATTTGCCAGTCATAAAAAATAAAGACATAATAAATATTTCATGCCAGGTATTCTTAAGAAAGTGACTAGTAAAGCGGTTTCATGATTACTTCTTCTCTGAGCCAGATGTACAGTTTTTATTATCATGCCAAACCCACCAAAATGGAATAATATTTACCCCTGTGACATCAGTCTGTTCATTATAGAGACTTATTATGTAGTGACTTATTATGTAGAGACTTAGACTTAGTTCGGAAAGTTGCTGTGCACTAGAATTATGGAAGTGTAATGATGAAACTTTCTTAATTATTACTTTGTATTTTTATTTCATTATTTTATAGAAACAGATATTACAATAACTGGAATAGTTAATAAAAGGTGTAAGTGACCTCCAATATGAATACAACAGTGCAGCACACATTTCAGTTTGTTTTCTAACACTTTAATCATCTGATGTACTGGAACATCTCTTATGCATGCTGTTATTGTGGTTTTTAGTTTGTCAATCATGCATATTCTGTTGCATATACTGCATGTTTCGCTACCCCTCATAGAAAGTAATCTGGCGGAGTCAGATCGGCTGATTGTGCAGGCCACAAACCCCTTGTGATTTGTTCTTCAAAGACACTTTATAAAACAGTCATTGACTGTTAGCTGTGTGTGCTGTGGTGTCATCTTGTTGGAAAACTAACTGTGATTGATTTCTACTTCTGTTAACTGATTAATGAAGTTTGTTAAAACAGCACAGTAACGATCACTGTTAACTGTATTTTCAAAAAAAGATTGGTCGCACAATGCACGTTCTACTCACACCAACCCAGACTCCAGTTTTTGCTTTGTGTAAAAATTGTTAGTGTAATTCATGGGGGATAATTGTTGACTGCAGTCATGTATTTCGCGAATTAATACACCCTCTGAGATGAAGCCATGATTCATCTGTAAAAAAATTTAATGTCAAAAAATACGTATGGAATTTTGGTCAATAAAATGTTTAAACCATTGACAATAATTAGTTTTTTGATAAGACCTGTAGGTTTCAGTTCTTGAACAAACATTATTTTGTAGGGGAAAAGTTTCAGTTCTTTTCTTACAGCTTTATGTATGATAGCAAGTTTGATATCTTGCTGTTGTGCTATCTTATACATTGACTTTTGCCATAACATCCGAAATATCAAGCAGCTTATGCTTCATTAAATCAGTATACTTCACCTTCACAAAAGACGTGTTGGACAAGAAAAATGCATTCCTTTACCAAAAGAACCATTATGTTTCTTGCAACTGTTGATGCTGTTAAATGAAACAACATGAAATGAATCATATACAATCACAACTCAACTAACATCTTGGTTTATTAATGAGCAGTGCCCAATGAACCCATAGAGCAACCAACCAACCAACCAACCTAACACTGAGAGAACAGAATGGATCACATAATTCTAAAGCATACTGCATAGTGACTTTTGAACATGTTGTATAATAAACATTACTCTTGGAGAAAGTAACTTTGACTAGAGTTGCTTATGCCTCAGATGCACTAAATAGATTACAGTCATAGAAATAAATAATGCAAAATTAATTGAATACACTAAGTAAGGGAAAGTAATTATCTCTAAAATATATTAAATTTTCGTGAGACATTTTAAATCTTTGCTCTTTGTTTCTTAATGAGAAATCTTTCACATTATATGCTGTTCCTTATTCAATGATGCTGGCAGACTCTCCATGGCAGGTAGTGTCATTGTGCCATTCTAAACAGTTAAAAAAAGTATGTAAACTACTAAGTAAGGTGTATGTACAGTTGTAAGGTGTATGTACAACCTACAAGGATGTGCAATCTGTACTGAGTTTGGTATTATAATGTTTTTGGAGAGTTTGTTTTTTCACATCATTCAAAAATGTTATGTATCTGGCCTTCTTTCACCATGTGTAATATTTCAAAGATACCAATTGTTTGTATTTTTCATGTTTCTATCCATTGTATAGATGAAATTATACTTCCATTGTTTGTTGCTAAATTTATTTAAACATTTTATTAACAACTACCTTTCATTAGATAAAATCATAATAAATCAACTTGATAAGGTTTTTTTCTAGGATGAAAAACGCTTGCGTGCTATCATCACCCGGAATAAAATAGTTAAAAGCAAAAACAGATAACTAAAACTACATTAAAAAAAAAAAAAAAATTGAAAATAAGAACAGAAATATATAAAAAAACTAAAAATATAAACAAAAGACTATTACAGCTAATATTACAGTTCATATTATAACTAATATGTATTAATAAACTAAACTATTAAAAACAAAAGCTAAAACTTATAAGACAAAAAAAAAAAAAACAAAAAACTTATAACTAAAATCGCAGTAAGAAGAAGAAAGAAAGAAAAAAATATATATATATATACAAAATTTAAAAAAGGAAAATAAAATCAACAAAGTCCGAGAGGAGTGTAAAGAGTCCCTTCTCGGATAACAGAAACATTAAAGAAAACAAAACTGAATAACCATATTAAATCTTTTGTAACAAATGGATTTCCTGGAGAAATAATAACACCTGGTCTAAAACCTCCTTGTCATTACCCAGGATTTGATGAATAGAATTAAGCAATTTAAATTTACGATGCAAGACTGCATAATGCACACAGCCCACAAGGATGTGGCCCACAGTCAGGCAGCAGTTGCATCATATACATACTGGTGCTTTAATTGCTGACATGAGATACCCGTGAGTAGCTCTCATATGTCCTATCTGCAATCGACATAGGATCACTTCCTCATGAGAATTTTTCTGCATGAGGAGTCCCATAGCAACACAGAATCTTTAATATGCCGCAGTTTGTTATTAACTGTAGCCGTCCAGTACCACTTTGCGAGAAGCGTGAGTTTTACATAGTTAATAAAGTCAGATGTACTAACATGGGTAGTAAAGGATGGTTGACTACATGTTTCTTTAGCTGCAGAATCTGCTTATTCATTACCCAGAATCCTGACTTTGCTAGGGATCCAGCAGAAACTCACTTACATGTTGCAATGATTCAACTTGGCAGTTGCAATGTAGATTTTGGTGATGGGATGTCTGGAATAAAAGTTTTTTATGGCTTGGAGAGCACTACACAAGTCGCTACAAACAAGAATAAAAGTTGATAAGTGAATTTTCAAAAATGTACATTTCAAACAGCAACAGTAATTATTGCTCTGATTGGGTTAATTTCATTGCTTTTGGAGATGTAAATAACAATAGTTTCCATAAAAATTAAACTCTTGCATCAGGAGAATTTTCTTTCCTACTTCTCTTAAAAGTAAGGAGAATTTTATTTTACTTTAAGAAAAAGTGCTTTTCTCTTTACTAAGCACTTTTTGTATCTGTGTTTCAGGTGTACTAAATGATAAGAATACCACAATTTTTGTATCAATATAGTAATGAGGCACATAGATTAATCTGTGCATCAACTGAAATGTATCATTTAAACACAAGTTATGCTATATTAGGTAGGAATGTAAACTGAATACTTGAGTTTATTTACTTGAAAATAGTTGCATCTTTTTAGACTCAAAGAAGCTCAGTAAAATGTAAAATTAATTTTAAAAAATGTAGTCGCTTTAAAATATATTTAAATATGTGAGGAGAATGAAATTAGAACAAATTAAGAGAATAATAAACATTTTTTTGATTATAAATGATTAGTATCTAAAGAAGCATAGCAATTCCTAAAAATTATCAACAGTAAACAGAAAAACCGGATGATGTTTGACAGATAATCTGCACACAGTTTTTGTATATAACAAGAAAAGAGTATTTATGGCTACAAATATTATTCATTGGAATGTTTGCAGTCTCTGTTCTCACTGTGAGAATATTGGAATCCTAATAAAGGAAGAAATTTCTTTAGTACTGTACCTGCAGGACACTCACCTTCATCCTCAGTATGATGTGTCCTTTCGCAGATACGTTTACTAAAGATGATACTGACAAACTGAGGGCAGAGGACGAGAAGGTGTGGCTGTTTTCCTGAGGTAAATTGTTGTATCCATCTTGTTCCGCAAGTGACAAACATCCCTGCAGTCTCAATGAAAATTTTGGCCCTATTAAAAATGAATATCTGCAAGTTATATCTTCCTCCAAATTGTGATATCAGTGATCTGTACAGTCTTTTTCCCTAAATTCATATAGGCTGGCGACTTCAATGCCCATCACCATTCTTGGGGCTCATCATCATGTTCTCCCTGAGGCAATAGAGTTTATCTACTAAGGCAAAACTTAGATCTCTGCTTGTAGGAATCGTACATGTTTATGTTATCTTCATCAGGTATATTTTTGTACACTGATCTGTTCTTATGTTCAGCCTTACTCCCATGTCTTACCTGGTGCGTTTCCAAAAACTTCTTTGGTTCATAGACAGATTGTAATCTCAGTTGATAATAAAAATTTGCCTCAAAGTCAGCCACACAGTGGGTGATTCAGAAAGCGGACTGGATCAGATACAAGGATTCCTTCTGCCAATATGAGAGTGGTGGCATGATCCACGAAGTTGCCAAATTTACAAAAAAATTCTCGATAGCGCGATGAATTCATCCCTTTAACATCTGGAAAGCCAAGGTGGCCTGCTGTTCTTTGGTGGGATGAACATTGCAGGTGTTCACTAAGAAATCGGCATAGGGGTTTACCATAATGGTGATTGGAAACTTGCAAAATGATTACCCTTTTCTTATAATGATTTAAGGTATGCACTGAAAAATTCCTGTGACACTTCCCTGGAAATGATAATATCTGGTTCATTACCTGTTTCACTTGCTGAATAGTGCATTACGACATCTTTTGTGTATCTATAATAGAATATTCTCTGACCAGGTATTTCCAGATTCTTGGTTAAAGGCATTGGTAATCCCCGTATTGAAACCTGATAAAGATAAATCATGCCTCACAAGTTATCCTCCTGTCTCCTTGACTAGTACTCTGTGCATTTTATTGGAATGAATGATAAACTGTCGTCTAGTGTGGTACCTTGGGAGAAAAATCCTAATTGCCACAAACAATGTGGTTTCCGCCAAGGTAAATAGGTTATTGATCATGTAGTTGCCCTCAAATCTGTTATTCAAAACGCCTTCCTACTACGCCAATACCTGGTTGCGGTATTTTTTATGTGCAAAAGGCGTATGATACAGCTTGGAGAAGATGAATCCTAAATAAACTGCATGAATGGGATATACAAAATAATCTCCTCGCATTTATCAGGGGTTTCCTCAGTAGTCGGCCCTTCCGAGTTCATATTGAAATGATGTTATCTGAAACTTTCACAACAGAAAGTGGAGTACCTCAAGGAAGTGACCTAAGTATTACTTTTTTGCCATAGCCATAAATAGTATAACAAACTGCGGGCGAAAGCCGATTATTTGTAGATGATTTTTCAATTTATGTATCATCAAGAACTTTAGCTACTGGTGGGAAGCTGCTTCAAAACATTCTTGTGCACCTGTTTAGAATCGTGGTGTAAAAGTACTTGGTTCACTTTTTCCTGAAAAATACGAAGTGCATTTTTTCCGGATTGAGGACACATGTGTATCCTCATCTGTATTTACATAGTGAACTAGTTGAGGCAAGCATGTGGGTTAGATTCCTAGGAATGTAATTAGACAATGACTAACGTGGGTAAACATTTGAAGGAGCTGAAGGTAAAATGTCTAAAAATGTTAAGACATGCTGAGGGTTCTATTTAATATCCATTGGGGAAACGATCATATATGTATGTTGTGCTTTTATTGAGCTCTGGCCTATTCCCAGAGCAGCTGGGTATCTTATTGGCACAAACCACCGCTCTAAAAATGCTCGATGCAACTCATCATTCATTCATCTGTCTTGCCATGGATGCGTTTCGATCAAACCCCGTGATAAGTTTGCTGGTGGGCAGTAGTGAGCCATCTCTTTCAAATAGGTGGAGGTAAATGATATGCTTCTTTGTGGGTCAGATTAAAGCTCAATCAACTCATCTAACCTTTGATGCATTATTCTCCAATCAGCATGTTATCAATACCAAGAACAGCCGAAATCTAATTCTCTGCTAGGCATCAGAACATAGCTTCTTTCATCTGTTCTAAATATACAATTACCTCCAGTTCTTACTTTGTTCCATGTTGTTACCCCCCTTGGTGGCCTTCTCTATTAAATTATTCTTTGATCTTTGCAATGATTATAGTAAAAAGAACACAAATCCAGTTATTTTGTGAAACAAATTTATAATATAAAGAGCGTGAATCCTGATGTTATAGTTTATACGGATGGCTTTAAAAAAATTAATTCTGTTGGTTCTGCTTTTGTTATAGCCAACAAAACATACATGTTTGGCCTCCACATTATCAACATTATTTTCATTGCAGAGCTGTTTGCTATTAATAAAGTTGTTAAAACAACATTTTAACATTTAGCCCAACATTTCAACATGTACTTATTTGCTCAGATTCCATTAGTGCATTACAGGCGATTAGTGACATGTATTCCAGATATGCTAGTATTAACAATAAACCTCATCCAATTAAGTACACTGTAGAATTTCTCATTCAGAAATAACCATCGAGAGGAGGTTATCATTTGTCATTTATGATAGGGCACACTAGACTCATTCATGGATATCTTATAATGCAAAAAGATGCACTTTTGTGTGCTCGCTACGACTGCTAAGTAACAGTGCACCACATTCTTGTGGATTGTATCTGTTATGCAGCATTGTGTTACAAGTTTAAACTAGGGGTTGACTGCAAAATATGTTGGGGAACAATACAATGATGTAATCGATTGTCTTGTGATTAATATGGGGCCTTACAACTTGAGTCAAGAATTTAATTATTTATACAGCCCTTGTTGACTGTGTATACCATTTGGCATATGCTGCATCTTTATTTTTATTCTTTTAAGTTACTTTTTCAATGTCGTATCCATTATGGTTTTTATTTGTTTTTTTTTTTATTTCGCTTTTAGCATACGTTACAGATTTTTGGTTTTCAGTTGCATTTTTACAATGCTAGAGTTTGGTTTTTAATTGTCAATTTTTAGATATTTTTTTTTTGCAACTAATATATCATGTCCAGGCAATGATAACGTGAAAGCGTTTTTCACCCAGAAAAAAAGAAAGAAAAAAGATAGTGTAAAACAAAGAAGTCTTAAGATAAATAGATTAAGAGGGAATTTTTTGATAGAATCTTATATAAATTAAATCAGTAGGTTGTATATCAGGACACCCAGGATTAGTGTAATTTAGCTGTTTTGGTAAACAGTACCAATTGTACTTGTAATTTAGGATTTGGTAATATAGCTGTTGTGTACAAGATAAAAACTATGGAAGAAAACAGTTTACAATGTATAAAACAGATAACTAAGGATGTAGGATTAAGTAAATATATTGAATTTAAAAGATTAGCAAAGGACAGAAAGGAAAAAAGATTAGCATCAAACTAGTCAAATGATTGATGAGAAAAAAAGGTGTTAGAATCATGTATTTTCTGTTACTAATGGGGTTTTGATTTTGTTTTTTCATATTATACTGTCTATTTGTGGAAGTGATTATCCATTAATCTGTGCTAAATACCGGTATTTCATTTTTCTAAATTCTTAATTAGTATTATAATAGTGAGTATATTAAACAATGAGCAATTTTTATACTGTGTAAATGATTGGATGCTTTATGAGTAATTATATTAGCTCAAACTTTTATCATCATTAGCTCAACTAATTCCATGACGAATGTTTTTGTCTATGACAATAAATAATGAAAATTATCTAAAACTATATAAACTTTGGGAACAAAAAACAAATTTTATGAATGTAATGTTTTTAATAATTGCCCTTGTGAACATCTTTTGGATGGTATTTTCAACATTTTTAGCTGTGGTAGGTTTTGTACTAGAAATGTAGTAAGTTTTTTTTTATTTTAAAGATATGCTTGTTGCTTGCTTTTTTTGTAATGAAGCTGAAGAATGTAAGGGATTTGTTTGTTAATTTTTGCTGTAAATTTTAAGTCAGGTGTAATTTTTTTATGTATGAGAAATATGAAAAAAAATGAAAATTGACTATGTTGAATTTGTTCTTGAGTACTGTGTCATTAACATAGGTGATAATGTAATATTTTGTTTATTCTAATTGTTCATAAAAAGAATATTTCCTAAGAAGCATAAAAATATTTGGCCAGGACAATAAAAAATGGATGAACATACTGGTAATTTTAGAAGAGTATATAGTATTTATTGTTATGTATGAAATATTTTCAAACATAAGAATTGTGCTGAATACTACTACTTTACAACTTTGCAAAGAAATTTCCTTTGCATTCAGATATATGTCATTAACAATAGTACAATATGTAAATCAATTAAGGAATTGCATCACAGCATTAAAAAAGTATTCTGAAAGTACAATTCCACTTATTCAAAAATTAAATTTTTGAATTTAAAAAAAAAAAGTTTAATTACATTTTAATCATTCTGATCAACAATTAAAATACGGAATTACTTTTAAAAAAATTACTAATAAAATAGTGTACCTAAGTTTTATGATGAAAGAATTGGAACAAAAATGTGACTATACGTATTTAACATTGGTCCAGAAGCAGGAATATGATCCATTCTGAAGAATGTAGAATAAATATTGTAGATATTTTACAAAACAGAATGAAGAGACAAGTGTTACAGCTATAACACTTTTTTTTAATGAAATTTCTGTAATTAAAATAATTAATTACACAATAACTAAAATCTAAATTAAATAGAGTTCTAAACACAATGTAATAAAAACATTATAATTCAAAAATAAAAAGACAAAGAATAGTCTAATGAAATTTTTTTTTATACAGAATTTATTAAAATATACAGATTATATTAATATATAATAAATTAGCATTATACTACTTACAAGTTGTGCATTGTTTCAAGAATTTTAAATCGTGATAATTTTTGTGAACGAGTGTATGGTGATGAGAAGTGTGATAAATTAGTTGGTAATTCCAAATTTAAAAGTATTCCTCCATTTGCTGCAACTTTATGATATGATAACATCGATGGAACCGCTATTCCTACAGCAAACTTAAAACAATATTAGAAAGTAAAAAATTTCATTAAATATATATGTAGTTTTAACAATTGCAATTTTTTTATTTATTTTAAAATCATCAATGAAATTATTATAGAATTTAACCAATTTAACCATAATTTAATTTAATAATATCTGGTAATTTATACAATTCACTGCTAACTTTAACTAGAACCTGTTTTTATTTTATTCTTTTAGAGCTTTTATTAGAATTTCAATGAATGCTAAATATAACTTTTTTCTTTGTATCTCCCAATACCAGTATTAATTATAATGTCAGAGGAATGGGTGATGCTCATTATTTATAAAGAATATTTCTCATAAAGTATTTATTTATTCATTGCTTAGATATTTGGTATGTAGTTATTAGTCTCTTAACTATCCAGTACATTTATGTCTATTAGACATACTTTTATAACCTGTTAATATTAAACATTGTTTTTAGGTGCCCTAAATAAAGAACAGTATCTATTTGTTTACACATTTGTAAACACAAACACTTTGAAGATGGGTAGGTACCAGTTTTATAGATATTTTACAAGATAGTCATGGACTGTAATTTTTCTCAATGCTGCTACAGTTTCTATGTTGCTTTTCCTTGCTAGAGTATAAAACATATCAATTTCATGTTCTTTCTATGTGGTGGTGTCTCCTGAATAAATTATTTGGTTCCATGGGTGGTTGTAGAAGATGAAAGAACCTACTGCATGGATAGTTATAGAAGAGATGGAAGAACATACTTTCTTCAAACAAGGCATTTACTGGTCTTGAGGTGATTGTATTGCTTGGGTGACAGAAATGTGATCCCAAAATACCAGAAATATTTTCCACAAAGTATAAAACCAGTTTCAATTTAACAGTATAAGGATTTAAGTTAATTTATTCCGCATCATTATCATATTTAACATAACATAACCTTAAACATTTATCTTAAAAATATAATATTAGAAAGAATTATTACATTTAAAATACAATTTGGTAAGGTTATTGCTATAGGTAATTCTTTTACTTGAAAGATTAGTTTATACTATAATAATATGTTTCATATATTATCAGCCGTATTAGTAACATGTCTGATCTAATAAGTAATTAATTCAATATTTTATACCACTAATTCAGTAACATAAAAACGTATTTACCTTGAAAGTGCTTTTTTGCTATTCAAAATACAGTCTCAGTCAACCATTATTTTAAAAATTGGCTCAAAAAATCCTCAGTTTGTATGTGTTTTTATCAGTTATAATTTAATTACTGGTAATATGAAAATAATTTTAATTTGTTAAAACTTTATGGCTATATTCATATTATAAGTCAGAGTTATAGTTGTCAACACTAATGTACACTATATGGTCGATATACGAGTATATTGCACCTATGAAGCACCAGATACTGTTTAATGGAAACATTTTATTTAATACAATAGTTTATAATCAACATTTATTTACTTAATTTTTGACATAAACAAATAAATAAATATACCTTAGGTAAATATAATTTGGGTAATATACCTTTCTTTCTATGTTATCATGATAAGGAATAGTTTATAATAAACAAGATATAAAAACTGATGCATTTTTATGAACTTTTTAAAAATATTTTTTATTAAAAATGTATTTTCCGTAGCACAATAGCATTATCAAGTTGAATCTTTCTTTATCTGATTGATTAGGTTGTATAAAATATTTCATTAATATAACTATAAAAAAAGAAATATTAGCCATAAGAAATAAATAAATGATAATCTATATTTCATGTAGTTTAATTTGTTTTTTTAACTTTTACCAAAATTATTTCAGTCACTTTTGTGTAATATTCAATGACTGTGCTGTAATTAACTACTCAGCTATCAGTCAATGTTGTTATTAGTAGTTTTTTTAATTAAAGTAATAAATAATGTAATAACTTTCCTCTATAAAACATATTAGATTTGAATTATGTCTGTTCATTAATGTATATTGTAGTGTGTTTATATACTTCATATTGTTAAAGTGTATTAAAATGTATCTATGAGATTATATTAAGTTTGTTACAATCCTTGCAGCTTTATGTTTTGCTTTTATGCCTTGGTTGGAGTATATTATTTTTATGTGCTGTAGTTATTTTATCTGCCATTGAAACTTTATTTGAACTAAGCTGCATCCTACTTGTCCAGTATTGAACATTCTCAGTCTTTATTAGTATACTTCTTTTTGTTAAAATTACTTTGTTTTTATTTTGTGAAGTTTGAATCAATGATTGCATTGCAATATCCCATTTATATATGTTACATATTTAATAACAATGAACTCTTCTTGGCATTCACGTGTTGAAGGTGTGCTGAGGAGTCTAGGGATCAAACTTCTAAATGCTGACAGTTTTATGTTTGAAGTATCATGAAAAAGTGGGTCCATCATGTTTATTTTGAAGTTGGTACTTTCTATGCAGGTTGTCAAGAAAATTTATTTATTAAGAATATTTTCATACTGTAGTTTGTTGATTGGTACAAAAAATGGTGGCTGCTTCAGCACATTATTTTGTAGCCATATTTTTTTCTTTTGGCTGGGAGAAATGTGTCTGAAAAAGGATTCCTTTAGGGTTTGAAAATAGGGAAGCCAAAATTTACTCTGAAACTTAAAGTAATATTGTTTTTTAATAATATTTATTATTTTTGAAATGTAGACTTCTTGAGTTTTATTACATTTGGATTTGTTTTGAGAGCTGGAGAGTGATGTTGATATTATATATATATATAGACTTTAGATATTTCAAGTGAAACCTAAAATTTACATTTTTGTTATTAGTTAATTACAAGTATATATTTTTTCAAACCAAGTTCTTGTTTATTGCATTATAAGATGTTATGTGATGATTAATTAAAAAGAAAAGAGTACTTATATTTAAATATTTAATAAAAAATTATTTATATTTATATTTTATTTAATAAAATTGGTAGAATGCAATTGAGACAGATGGTTGATGAATTTTGTTATGCTAATTACTGGTCTAAATGCAGTACCACATTAACTCTCTAGCAAGTCTGACAAAATCTAAATATGAGTCTCCATTTATATAAGTTTTAGACAACTACTAACAACAATTGAAGGGAAGATGGGAAATTCCCTTTTGAATATCAGAAAAAAACAAAAAAGATCACCTTTTTTATTTTTATTTGCTTTAAAAAAAAATGTTATTTTTGCATTTTTTAAACTTTAAAGTTATTTAAAAAAAATTTTATCTTTTATCTGAATTTTATCTTTTTAAAAATTACACAATTTTAACCTCCAAGGGGGGCCATGCCACCCCCTTGGATCTGCCTGTGGCATTTATCCAATTTTATTACTTTGTCAATTATTATGATGACATTTATTTATATTATTTTAAAATAATAATATAATATTCTATATTATAAAATATGATGTGCAGGTTGAATATTACTCCAACTTTTTGTTTACTGTACTTAGTTATCAGACTGATAGTTGTCAAATTGATATTGTTAAATTTAAATCTGTCAATAAATTTTGATTTACTTTATCTTTATAAAACATATCCTAGGCATTTCAGAAAAGTATTTTAAAAAAGGACAAGGAACAAAAAAACATGCATAAAAATGTGAATATTAGGGAATGGTGGGAAGTTCCTTTACGCTAGTTATGAAATTATTAGGATAGTGCAGCTTACCTTCTTCAATGAACCTAAATCATCTGTATGGGTACCACCACATTCAGCCATTCATCCATAACAACATATCAGGGGTGCACATTTCAAATGCTGGCTGAACAGCGTCTTGAAGTTGTTTGTTGTTGACATAGCTGTGTTTTCAGATCACTTCTTTTACAAAACCCCAGAGTGCATTGTCAGGTGTGGTGAGGCCAGAGCTTCTTGCTGGCCAAGGCAATGGATCTGGTAACTCTAATGATCTGTGACAATCTAGCAATTTGAAAATATTTCATTGAGGTGTCTGCGGACATTTAAAGCAAAATGTGTTGGAGCACCATCTTGTTGAAACATAATAATGCCAGTGATCTCTTTTGCCGTTAATTCTGAAAGCAACCACTCATCGATCATGTTCAGATCACTGTGTTGATTAACTGGGTCTAAATCGGATAAGTCCACTGCAGCACACGTCTCAGCTCGAGTGCTCAGCCTCCCATTGCGTGGCGCATCAAGAACTCTTCCCGTTGCAAATATCTTCTGTTCCCATGTCAGTAACGTTTCCCGTCATGTTGTCGATTTCCCAAACACATAAATAAGTCATTCATAATGTTTGGATTCACAAATAAGCTAACAATGGCTCTTCGGCAGCGAACGCGAACGTGCCTGCCATCATTCCACACTCGATTACGACTAAAGTTTTTTTTTAACTCTGGGACTACCGTTAGGTATTGCTTCAGAGGACGAGATGGATGATTTTGAGCGTGTGAATATGCCATGCTCTGACTGGGATTCGAACCTGGGACCTCCGGATGAAAGGCCGAAACTCCACTACTCGCGCCATGGAGGGCGGATACGAATGAACACACTGCACGATCCTCATCACGGTTTATCCTCCCCACCTTTTCCAGTGGCAGTGATCGATGTTAGCGGTGAGAATTGGTAGCAATAGAGCCAGATTAAGCTGGATTTATTTCATTATAAAGAGACTTCTCGCCCATTCCGTACTATATCATCATTAAAATATAATATTACAAATAACAGTCTAGATCTAACAGAGAAAGAATTCATAAATAAAATTGAATACCAAGCGTAATTTTGTAACAACCTTTAAAATATATTTTAATATTTATAACCTTTTACCATATTTAAGATTTATTTCTAATTTTAAGATGAATTTTGAATTAATTTAGTGTGTATAAAGGAATCTTTTAAAATAATTAAATTATATAAGATTAAATGGCTTAATCTATACACAGTATAACATATATCTCAAAACATTAAATAACTTAATTTAAATTAATAATAAGATCATTTAATATAAACTACTCTCAGTTATTTAATTTATAATACATGTAGTGCGTACAATAAAAATAGAAGCTTGTGTTGGAGAAAGTTGAAACTGCATTACTACCGAACCTGAAAATTGTTACACTCATCTAATAGGACAGCAATAATAATTGTACTTTTATTTATGCACATTTAATTTTTGCCGTTTTCGTGTTTTATTAATTGCAGTTCATTATTACATAATTAGTATTAACAATTCAGTAAATAAAGATTGCAAAAAGCAAGAATTTTAATTTAGGTGTATTTTTCAAGTAAAAAATTTTAACTAATGTTTATTTAAATGCATATTGTATCCGTAATGACACTAAATTAGATGTTCGGTTATTATTATACAATTCATTTTTGTTCAACATTTATTGAACAAAATTATGTTTTAATTGTTTAAAATTAAACAAATTTTTTTATGCGATTATTAACGCTTACTTGAAATTTGCATTTTGTGTTTTGTTTTCCAAGTTAACATCGCGTTTGGAATGGACCCCATTTCTCCTCCAGCGAAGATTATGATTAACCGATCACTCTTTTACTTTACTTTACCACCGATTACTTTTCCGCTTGCACTGCTGTCATTCAACAGCGATTTTGATGTCCAACAAAACGTTAAAATATACGAATCGTCAAAATAAACAATTGAAGAATTTTCTTTTCTGAAATCGGTCATTTTTCTTAAATATTCTATCCTCTTCCATAGGATGTCATCTTTCTCTATCAAAAGTTTCTTATTAATATAGTTTACAAGTACTTAAAATCTAACTCTTTCAGGATTGTTGCTAATGTAGTTATAGAAACTTTAAACTGAATACTCTTTTGAAGTTCCTCATGTTATTTATTTAATGTAGGCATTTCATTATTCGTGAAACTCGTTAACAACTCTAACTGTCTTACAACGACCTGATCAAAACTATCTAATCAACTAACTGGTTTTTAATATTGTCTATATTTTTTTGGTATGCTGAAAGAGCACGACTGCAATTTAGATTTAAGAAGATCCTGCTTTCCTTTTCAGAATTTTTGCACTTGAGATCTTGAAATCCCATAAGCTACAGCTGCAGAGGTTATTTTTTTCCATTTATGAATGCATATTAAATATTTTCCTAACTTTATAGCTTCTTTCTTCATAAAATCGTATACATTATTAATTATTTCACGAGCTTGAGTACAGAGCTTTTTATTCTTTTCATAAACAATGAGGACAATAAATATAATCTTAAATTTGTTTAGGGCTTTCAGCCATCTTCCAGCCAAAATCTTATAACCTAATATCATAAAATGATATTTAGATAGATTTAAATTCTGCCACTGCAAAACAAATCACAAACAAAAAACATACAAGTTGATTAATAAAAACAAAACATTACTAATGCATCACACATTACAGAAGGAAACAACTATACCATTTGTACCAGGTCATGTCAAGAATTGAACTAAATCAGTGTATTGAAAATGAAAAGTAAACATTAGTATTGAATATTAGTCAATAATGTGATACAAAATTTAGCTATTCTATGAATATATATAACATGAGTAAACTTAATAAATTATTATAATTTGTAGCGTATAGGCCTATTATTCAATAATGATGTTTATTACTATAAATATTACAAATGCATGTTAAATATAATTCAAATTAAATATTTTGAAACTTTTGTTTGTATAAGTGTTCATTTATTTTATGACTCATTTGATGGAGGGAGTGTAATAATAATCTATTGATACAAGTAAAAACTATTTGTTTTTGTACTGTATACAGTAAGAAATATTTATAAATACCTAAATATTTTAAAGAAATTATAATCTGAAATTAAAAAAAATGATAATAGATTCTAATAGTGCACAGAATTTTCGCTTTTTATGAAAGTAGTTAAACACATTGTACTACAGAATACTTAGTCTCTGAATAAGCTTAATACTATTAGAAAAAAGTAGTATAATGCCCTGCATAGCAACTGTCTTCTTTTTGCAAGTAAGCTTTTGTTTATATCATGTATACTGTACTTGGCTATTAAACTATTAATAGGCTGATAAAAGAAATGAATTTTAAAGTTGAAATTCTATACACAATACTAAGAATATATTATTTAAAAATTTACCTGTAATACACAATTAGCTGAAAATAGTAATTGACGTTTACTTCTTTCTGTATGATTTGAATGCATTATTTTATCATCTTCTGCATTACACAGGAATAGAAGTGTAAAGAAAATATTAAGAATTATCATTTGTTTAATATCCATGTCTTATTGATACTTAATAGTATTTATGGTATGTAAAGAAATCTACTTCAAAAGACAAATGACCTACTCATTTGCATAATACACTTATTAACAGTATGTTAATACATTCATAACTGTGTAAGTATTTATACTGTTATGTTAATTTGTTTAAGTTATTAACAATTGTTATAAGTTACTATACATAAGTAAAAAATAGAAAAAAACAATTGTAAGGTTCACAAAAATTTTAACCTAAACCTAAATAAGAATAATCAACAAGTTCACAAGATAAGTAGTCCTGTTTATCTTGTGAATCTGTAACATATTTGTGTAGTTATTTTTAAAAAATTAATTTTCAGTTTCTTTGCTTACTATTTTTCCTTTTTTATAATCTTCATTGGTTATTTTCACAGAGTTTCATATTTCTTCAGTATAGATTTTTATGAAGTTAAAAAATATATATTTAAAGCTAAAATTTTAAAATTAGAGTAATAATTTTATTTAGATAGTATTTATTTATTTGTTGCATCATTTGCTGTAATAAAATTAATTATTCTGATGAAATATTCTGCTGTAATCTGCTGGTTGATTTAAAAAAAAAAGAAAAAAAAAGTATATATATATATATATATATAAAGTACTATATGTAGTATTTTGGAGATTAAATTATTCTGTTTAAATTTTTTACTTATATTCATTAATTGTGTGTTCAATTCTGTTTTTTTTATCATTGTATTTTTTCAAATGTGAGAATTTTAAATCTATTACTGTTTATTTTTATAATTGGTGTCTTTTCTATATTTGAAAATATATATTTATTTCTGTAATTATGAATTCTGTAATATGGTTTTCATTCAAAAAAATTAATCATATAAATGTTTCTAAAAGAGATTTTTTGTCAGTCTTATGAAGAATTTTCTAAAAATTTTGCCATTTTATTTTACAAACACCTGCATAAAATATTATACTTTAGAGACACTATCCTAATTTATGAACCATATTTGGGAGCAACTACTTTCAAATTAGCTAGTGCAAAAGGAAAAAAAAATGTTTTTATTACCTTATTCCATCCATAATGTTAATTCCTTCAATTTTAGATTTTTTTTGGAGAGGGCAGGAATACTCTTAAAACATATTTTTATGAAGTCAGCGGATTTAGAAAAATAATGCGGTAAATTTTTAACATCTACTATATTTTTAAAATTACCACTGATTTTGTAAAGCAATCCAGATTTACTTTAACGGATTAGGAAAAGAAAATAAAATTCGTCAACCAATTAAATACTTCCTGAAAAATCTTTACAACAAAAAAATGGCTTAGATGGAGGAAAAATTGAAGATTTAAATACATATAACTACAGTTGTCTTAGAATTAAGATACAAGACATCTTGGTAAATATTGATAAATTAGTAAAAATTTATGGCGTTACTGAACAAATTGTTTTTTCTGATAGTTCCAAATTAATATTAAAAATAGCAGAATTAGGATGTAACAGACCAACTTGAAAATCTGTCTTTAGATGCGAAACAGTGCGAAACAAGACTGTTAATATTTTGGCTCACAGTTCTGCTATCTGCTTCTGCACTTGTAGTGGCTGTTGTATGTGCTGTATTGGCTGTTGGTGAGTATTGTAATTGTAACCAGTGTGCTTGAACCTCTAATATTGTTGATTTTGAGTTTGATATGTTGTTACTGAAGGCTCTTAAAATGTGTTGTTGTAAATTCCATTTTAAGTTTAATTTGATTTATTGTTTGCTACATTATTTTATAGATTCTTATGGCCATATCTATTGTTAGCTTCCTTGCCGCTCACTTTGGTTAAACACAGAAGCAGTTTAATCGCATTAATGAAGATCGAATTGTACACGCAATTGATTGCTACTGTATGTAGTCTTATTCTATTCTTATCAGACTGGAAGCTACAACATCCAGAACACTAATTGGAATGCAAAGCAAACTGTTTTGTGGTTTGTATTTTAGCTATTATTAAGTTAGGTATTATGTAATGTTTTGAGTTTTGAGCGAGACACTTTTAGAAATACGTCTTTCAAGCTCATTTTTTTAAATACATTAAGGCTATCAAGTTTAATGTTCAGGTTAACCAATGTTCAGGATAGTTTAGTACTTTGTTATCGTTTATCTGAAATTATTATACATTACTGCAGTCAGTGGATTTTACTTAACATTTTTTAAAACTGTCATTTACTAATTTTATCTGGGTTTGAAGATTAACTTAATTTTTTTGCAGAATAAAGTGTGATTTATCTAAATTAATTATAAGAAAGACCGGATTAAAGTGTAAATTCGTAGTGGTGCTTGTACTTATTCTCAGTAGATCTGTTAGTATAGGTTTAACCATTATCAATTTCACATTTTAAGCTATTAAAATGTGAAAAATTAAAAAAAATGATTTACTGAAATCATTTTTTTTCTATCGAAATAAAAATAAAATTGTATCTGTTATAAATGCATTTGATATACGAGGTGTATCCCAAAAAAATCCGACTTACTTTCAAATCTCCGAGCTAACGTTCGTAGCGAACTCTGTGAGGTACAAGCGTAACTAGTAACTTCTCCCGAACTAGCCAGATGCCGCGGTTATCAACAGAACTTATTAGTTCGTGCACAGTGCGTGTTTGTTAAGAGTGCTTTGTTTATAGATAGATGTTCGTTGGATTTTGTAACCGCTGAAAATGACGAAGAGATCAGATCAACGAATCTGCATTAATTTTGCTTCAAACTTGAAAAACGTTGTACAGAAAGTATTGAAATGATGCAGAAGGCCTTTGAAGATGAGTGTACGGGCCAAACACATATAAAAGAGTGGTACAAACGGTTTAAAAATAGCCGCATATCTGTTGACAGTAACCCACGTTCGGCCAACCTTCGACTACCCGGAAAATGTCGAGTGTGTACGACTTGTAATTGAAAATGATCATCGTTTGACTGCTCGCGAACTAGGAAGTGATCTTTGAATTCTAAAAACAAGTGTTTGGAAAATTCTAACCGATAATTTGGAAACGACTCGCATTTCAAAGTTGCTCTCGGTGGAGCAGATAAACCTTCGCTTCGAAGTCGCTCAGAATAACTTGGAAACAGTAGCTAATGATGAAAATATGCTTAAAAAGATAATTACCGGTGACAAATCGTGTTTTACGGTTAGGATCCCAAAACAAAACAGTCTTTACAGTGGAAGCTTTCATCGGAGCCATGACCGAAAAAAGCACGTCAAAGTTGGAGCAATGTCAAGGAAATATTGATTGTTTTCTTTGATTATGAAGGCGTTGTGCACTACGAATACGCTTTAACAGGTCAGGCGATTAACAAAGAATTTTAGCTTCAAATTCTGAGAAGATTGCGTGACTCAGCGAGGAGAAAACGGCCGCATTTTTGGGCGACCGGCTTCTTCATTACAATAATGCGCCTGCACATTCATCAAACGTTGTGCCACAATTTTTGGCAAAGCACAAAATTAGGCGATTTCGCTAGCCTCCGTACAGTTCCGCCATAGCCCCTGCGACTTTTGGCTGTTTCCAAATTGAAAATTCCACTCAAAGGGCACCGGTTCGATGACACAGAGTCGATTCAGAAGAATGCGACGAGAGCACTTAAGGCTATTCCAAAACCTGAATTCCAGAGCTGTTTCAGAAAGTTGAAAGACGTATGGGAACGTGTCATAAGTCAAATGAGAATGACTTTAAAGGATGCCACAAGCCGGATGACAAAGAATAACGTCAGCGAGGAGAATTCAAAGTAGGTCGGATTCTTTTGGGACTCACCTCGTATTGAGTATTTAATTCTTTTTTAAACAGGGGTGTGCTGGTACTGGAACGCCGTTCCAGAACTGCTTTCTTAGTGAAATAAAAAATTATCCTTATACAAAAAATTCATTTTGACTTAAATTATGACCTACATTTTATTTTAAAATCAAGTATTCATTGTTACCACATTTCTCAATAAAAGATATTATCACTTTCTTAAATTTTTGCGATCTGCTATAAAAAAAATATCAAATATTTCAGTTCTAAAAAGTTTACAAGTGGACCCCTGGTTAAAAAAAAAATGATTTTGTTTCAGATTCAGTCACAAATGAATAAGTTTCATCATGTGCAGTTATTTAACGTTTTTTATTTATATTTTTCAGGGGAGTTTTCAGTTTTAAAGTAGAAATTCATAAGAGGATTTTATGTGATGTTATTAAAGGTGGTTAATAAAATTCCTGATTACAATTTTCATTCTAAACAGAAGATCAGTTATATTTACTTAAGGTAACATTAAAAATGGTATTTAAAATTTTTCTTATTAATATGTTACTCTTTTTCTGTTATTTTATTCAATTAATATTGTGAATTTTTTAAATTTAAATGCATGAGAATTTGTTTTATCTTTTATAATAGATTAGATTACCATTATTATGGTTTTCCCATGTATTTGATTAAAATTTTTCCAATATTAGTAATATTAAGTCAGTTTGGATTAATTGCCTTAAATCTTTGTAACTTAAGTGAAGAAGTCAGGTGATGTGGTAATACATTGGTAGTAGTGTGATTAAGTAGCTGAGTCTTTTATTTTAATTTTACAATAATATCAGTTTTAAAGTGGCTGGCCTCCGTAGCCGAGTGGTAGCATCTTGGCTTTTCATCCGGAGGTCCCGGGTTCGAATCCCGGTCAGGCATGG
>JAAAKQ030422216.1:0-24796 GCA_010016005.3 Zanna intricata
AAATTATATTTCTGATTGAAAGCTCGTTTCGTCTATGCTATTCGGCATTTTATATCGCTCCTGCTTCGTCCATCTTTAGTAATTCTTCTTCCCAAATAACAAAATTCTTCCACCTCAGTAATCTTTTCTCTTCCTATTTTTATATTGAGTGGTCCATCTATTTACATTATTTCTACTACATTTCATTACTTTCATTTTGTTTTTGTTTATTTTCATTCGGTAGTTGTTGTGTAGGACTTCATCCATGACTTTAAAAGTTTCTCCTAAATGTTTTTTACCTTTTGCTAGAATTACTATATCGTCAGCAAGTCGTAGCATCTTTATCTTTTCGCTTTGCACTATTACTCTGGTTCTAAATTGTTCTTTAACTTCATTAACTGCTAGTTCTATGTAAAGAATTAACTAATGATTAATAAATCATTAATAATTATAAATGCAACATAAATATACGTAAAGTGTTATTTGGTATAATATAGCAAGTTAAATCAAAAGTATGTAGTACGTAAGTGCTATTTTAAGTATATAAGTAGGTATGAATATAATTTTTATTTAATAGGAATAACTGGATATTATTATAAATAAATAATTATAGTTAAGGGGGGTTCTTCCGTTTGAGCATCCCATGGGTGAAATTAATGGATGAGTGGTTGGGGATGGAAAAGAAATAAGTGTGAATGTTTGAAAAGTTGCTAATGACAAGCAGTGTAGGGGTGAGATCTGCATAGACAATAGACTTGAACAAAGATATACTTCTTGTATAATATCGTCACTAAATCCTCCTACCGTTCTGCTCATTTCTCTATCCACAACTCTACACCTCTATTCTTCTGCGGTTGTATAAAGCTGAGGCATATTTTCTTACAATACCAATGTTTCATTTTATTTATAGTATTGAAAAACTTTGAAACAGTTGGTATTTAATTTCAGGAAAACATGCAGAATTAAGTGAGAATGGGGTAAAAAAAAATCAAAAATTGATTTATTTATGATAATACAATATATATTCAATAAAATATTAAATATAACTTTTGAAGAAAATTATAAAATTATAGTTTTTAAAATTCCAACCTAGGAGGAACGTATTATTACGTTAATATACGTATTACATTATATATGGTGCTTTTATTTTTTATTATTTGTTAATTGATGTAGAGATTATATCAATATGAGAGAAAGAGCTTGCTTTTGACAATTTAACTTTATTGACTATTTTTGGCGGTTAGGAGTGCCGACAGATGTGAAAACTAGGCTAATGTTGTCGATTTTAATTTACAAATTATGACATTTTTATTTTTGATACTGTAAATAATTTGAAAATCCAATATAAAAACTGTCTAATTTCATAGTTTTAAGTTATAAGTTATATAAGTTTTAAGTTATATCGCGGATAAGCTATATGCTATGACTCACAGCTTTACAGCTTGAGCGTGTCGCAAAAATAATGCTATTTACTCATGCAAAAAGTGTTATAATGCGCCTAAAGAAGTTATCATTTCAAAAAAAAAAAAAAAAAATTGTAGTTCAAATCAGTAAGTTAGGAGGAAAGGATAGGAATCTAACTTGTTGAAGGAACAATTACATTTTAACACTATTTGGTTTTTTTTATATATTTAGGTTAATTTTACGTTAAAAGTTGAATTTTATTATAGATTTGAAATTTCAGTTAATGTAAATAATTATTATGAGAAAAATTTCCTTCAGTATGTAACTACTTTCGAACTCAATTTCAATTGCTACTGAAATAGTCAAAGCAAAAGAAGGCACACTTTCATTTATTATTACCCTTTTTTTTTCAGATGAAATCCCCTTCTCCAACTAATATATACGTATATTAATAAAAAAATTGGATTATATATTATTAATTTGTTATATATATATATATATTTTAGTTTTTTCTTTGTGAGTGTATTTTTTCCCCCGTAGATTATGAATGATACGGTGTCTAGTAGTGATGATGAATTTGCACTGAAATCAAAACATTCCATCAGTTAAAGTCAATAGATTTTTTTAAAATGATTTATTCGCTACATAAGTTCGAAGTTTATGGGATGGGAATATGAAAATGGAAATGTTTTAACGTACGAAAACTGCTGTGTCTGACTGGGATACTAACCCGGAACCTCCGGATGAAATGTCGCGAATCTACTACTTTCACCACGGAGATCGGCCATTTTTAAAAAAATTGTATCAATACAGAACATCACCAGTAATGTTCGCTTACGATCAATTGAGATAAACGATTCAGATAAGGTTACATCTATGTTTGACTATTAATTTTTTAATTTCTTGGGTTCTATTGTGCGTAAATGTTATATATTTTATCTTTATGGTGCAGAAAAAAATTCCCAATCATTATTTATTTCGATTATATTTATTTTTTAAAATAGCGTTTTGGAGCTGTCTTTTTTATTTTTAAAATAAGAGAACACTGTTGTTATTTCGAGTGCGATAATTATGAACTCTCCATAAAAAAAAAATCCTTAACTGAAACTCAGGCGATTGTTTTTATACTGTTGTACGCCTTAAGTATTAAAAAGCAAGTCTTATTTATCATTCCAATTCCAAAATTACGTTTTAGTCGTAATAATTTTCATCGCTGTAATAAATTACGCTTTGTAATATAATTTTTTTATAAATTATACTTTTAGTTTTACTAATTACCTAATAATTATTTTTACAACATATAATAAAAAAATTACTCTAATCAGAAAATTAAAGACAAATTACATTTCCTAATCATAAAATCTAAATAGTTATTATTATACGTACATTAAACAACAGAAATCGGAAAACGTTTATATTATATCTAATGGATGAAAATTAAAAAAATTCATATATTAATACTTTATTCCTATTGTTTTTAATACCAGGATCCTGGTTCGAATCACGGTCAGGCATGGCATTTTTCACACACACTACAAATCATTCATCTCATCCTCTGAATCGTTTCAGAGGATATTCCTTGAATCGTTTTCAATATACCTTAACGGTGGTTCCGGAGGTTAAAAAAAAAAACAATCGCCTTTTTGGGATAATTCTTTTCTTCTTCTCTTTTATTTGTTTCCAGACGTTGAATGCCATGATGTCTGACGTCTCCTACATAGTTGAAACCACCGTTAGTTCCGGAGGTTAAACAAAAAAAAAAAAAAAAAATTTAAATACTACCGCAATTTATTTGTTACTTACATATCTCAACGATATAAAAATTTTAAAGAATGTCTGATACTTAAACGCATAATTGGATATGCTAATAGATCGTTAAAATAAACGACTAATTGACAAAACAAACTTCATGGACATCTAAATAAATAAATTGAAGAATGTTATTCTAATTGATTTCTAAGTTTATGCACGTATTTACAACATGAAATTCTAGAAAGATTATTTTATTTGAATTCCGACTCCTAGATACAATTTCGCAAAAAGTTGCGAATAAAAGCTATAAAAGCTTAAAACCTTTTTATTGTCTGAACTGCCACTATGAGCTTTAAAATACATCCTGTAATATTACGCTAGTTATTATTAAGATATATTTAATGCCCAATCGATTTTTTTCATATTTTTTTTTTTACATAATTTTTTTTTCATATTTTGATTAAAGTAATCCGGTAAAGCATTGAGTAATGTGGAGACCATGTATTTTTTTTAGCGTTTACCGTATGTATTTTTATAACTATGTGTAATATAATTTGACGCTCTTAAATTGTAACCACTATCTACATTTAATCTATACTTGCTATTATAAAAGTTCTTAAAAATAATAAAAAATTTAAACAGGCCTCTTGTTGATAAGTACCTTGTCAGATTATATAAACTTGCGTCGTTAATGTTATCGAATTCATGACGAGCCATATCTTTGAGAACTCTGTTTTGTATTAAGTTAATTATATTTATAAGATAATCTGTGGCCGATCCCCACGTTGTTAACCCGTATCGAATGAGAGATTCGAACAAAGATGAATAAAGTAAGCGTTTACAGTGATTAGGCAAAAGGGGTGAGATGTGGTGGAACTTCACAGGAACTGTCCTTAGACTTCTACAAATCTGTTTTAAATGGTGATCCCACTTGAAAAAGAAATCAAAATGTACACCAAGATATTTGTATTTATCAACATTCTGGAGTCGTTCACAGTTACAATTCATATAGTTGTTTTTTATGCAGTCACATGTGTGACAATTTATTTTTATAGTTCTTTGGGATCGTAGATAATGAGATCTTATGTGTAATACAACGGTTTTTTAACATTAATGACTAGGCCTTTATCGTGCAGCCATTTTAATAGATTATTAAGGTCTGCTTGTATTAAAGCTTCTGCATCTTCTAATTGTTTATGTCCAATAGCTAAAACACTATCATCAGCATAAAGTCGTGAATTATAGATGGTATTGGCCATGTCATTAACATACAAATTAGGTCCCGGGTTCGAATCCTGGTCAGGCATGGCATTTTTCACACGCGTTACAATCCATTCATCCCATCCTCTGAAGATATACCTTAACAAAGGTTCCAGAGGTTAAATAAATAAAAAATAAAAGTAATAAACATACAAATTAAAAAGTGTTGGGCTCAAGATAGATCCCGAGGCACACCACTCTCCAATGGATATTTATCGCTATATCTTTTATTTTAAAATAAATTTTCTGTAACATGCTACTAAAAGGGCCAGTAAACCCAAGTGTATTCAGAGCGTCTAGAAGTTTCTGATTGTCTAACATATCAAAAACTTTATGAAAATCTATGAAAAGCAAAATGACATTTATCTAAGTTAATATTAACAAAATCAGATAAATTATATATAGCATCATTAGTGTCAAGTCCCTTTCTGAAGCCGTATTGAGTTTCACTAATTAATTTTTTGTCCTTCAGGTATTTAGTTACATGCATAGAAACTACCGCTCAAAAACTTTTTCAGCGCATGAAAGGATGGATATCGGATGATAGTTATTTAGATATTTAAAAGGACCAGCCTTATGGATAGGTGTAACAATAGATTTCTTCATTAGATCTGGAACTCTCCCTGATTTAATTATAAGATTTACTTATAAGGTAATTAAATAATTATAAACGTTATTCGATGAAATAGTTATTTTTAATTATTTAACGAGTAGACTCTTACACAAGCATGAAGTTTAAGCTCACTCACCATTATGAAGCACATATGAAAAATACACCAATATGAAGTCAACATAACTTCAAATTAAGGTTAAGTTGTCTGTTTTCAACCTTAAATTGAGTAACCCACCGGGCTGGTCTAGTGGTTAATGCGGCATCGCAAATAAGCTGATTTCGAAGTCCAGAGTTCTAAGATTCAAATTCTAGTAAAAGTATATATATATGTAAGGAAATATAATAAAGAAATAGGATATGATAATATAAGGTAATAAGATAAATTTTATATTATATAAAAATGTAATTACATTTTATGTGAATGGTATTTTCGTTCTTCTCAAACCTCAAAACGTAAAGAAAATTCAATTTCGCTCACCAATCTCACCATGCGACCGAAATTAATAGCGTACTTATATACAAAAATTCGGTATAAATTTTATTCGGCCCATTTTTTAATGAGCGAGCTACGTCTGTGCAAAATGAAGGTATCTAACTTTTTCTTTTATTTTGAAGCATTCACAAAAATTTGTTTTCAAAGAATTAAACTAATACTTAAGAAGTCGTTAAACGAGTATGAAGAAAACTCAAATTTATTTAATTAATATTATTTAAAAATTCAAGAAAGTTATATTGTTTCTATAAATATTTTAATTTAGTTTTTTAATATAAATTAATGGGATTTTGTTTTTTTTATACATTGTTAGATCATTTACCAAAAAGAAATATAATAAATTATGTTTCATTTCATATAGTCCGAAAGAAATATTATAATGCGTAACAAAAATAATTCCGCTTGGTTAATAAAAGTTTTGTTTTTAAATTTAGGAATAAATGACATTTTTTTACGTTGAACAGAGAATACTAAGTAAGGAAAAGGACGCGGGACGCGGGAGTTTAGGGAACTGGATCCCTAAACTCTAAATATTGTTGTAGCTTACATTGGACGTTTCGGCTGATTACTAGTCGCCATCTGTATTTGGCTGCCATTTGTATGGCGATCGGCAATAACCTCCATTTTGTATAAATAATAATACCAAAATAATCTCCATTTTATATAAAAGCCAAAGTAACAAAAATTAGATTTCTTCTTTCATTACACGAGATTGGGACTACGTTTAACATTTTTTTGTTTTATCTGTTAGGAAACAGGGACGAAGAATGATTTTCGTTGTTAATTTAGAAGATAGTTTATACATCAGCAACCATTATGCAATCACAATCTCTAATGTGTATGATTTAAAGATGTTTTTACTGTTTCGTGACACACTTAATTAACTATCTGATGTGTCACATTATTTCATTTCAAAAGTAGGTAAATACGACTTTTTATATGTAAATTTACATACATTCAATACATGAATGTACGTAAATACATTCATCTGTAAAAACCATTTCGTACCGGTGATTTTTCAATAGTTTTGTCACTTTGTGAACACTTCTGTAAGTTAATTCACACGCTAGAAAGCTTATTATTTCGTAGATGTGCTATGAGCCCAGTTACATTCAAAGTTGGTGACATTCATTGGTTGATGTATCCAAAGTAGTGCCGTTTGTAGTAAATGTTTGTATACATGAGTGTTTTAAGATCTCTACGTAACAGGATAAAATATTTACTCGCTATGTTTTGTGGCTTAAGTTTTATTTTGAAGCATAGCCCTACTGCGTTCAGGTTTATTTATGTAGAAATAAATAACGAGATGAAATATGTTAAATTTATTACTGAGTGTTTAGGAATACATTCCGTTAAAGTATTATTTTTTATTTAATATACGTAAAAAAATGCCACCCACAAAGATTTATGATCTTCTTTCTGTTTATATTTTAAAGTTACTAAAAATTCCGTTTTGTCAGAAGTAACATTTATGAACCTAATAGACCTGATCCAGAGTGAGAAACTGTAAAAAATATTTAAAAATTTTCAAAGTTCAAAACATACGGGCGAATTTTAATCCAATAAAATTTTATTGCATTTTCTTAATTTCATTTTTTTTGGGGTATGTTATTACAAATAATCATATGATCCGATTTTACGCTATTTTGTGGTTGAATAAGTACCATATAATTACATCAGTTACTAGAACACTTTTGGTAGAAATCCTATAAAATAATTTTTTTTTTTCATAGTTAATTAATTTAATTTATCGAAGATAAATAGAAGTATCGGTATAATTCGCTTAACAATTTAAACGATCTAATCTTTACTAGAATTTTGTACAGAAGAATTGAGAGGAGAATGGAAGAGAAGACCAATGGAGGAGAAGAGAAAACCATTTGGTTTCAGGAAAAATATAGGGACAAGAGAAGCAATTTTAACAATCAGATTAATAGTAGAAAGAAGATTAAAGAAAAACAAACCAACATACATGGCATTTATAAGGCATTTGATAATGTAGACTGGAATAAAATGTTCAGAATTTAAAAAAAATTAGGTTTCAAGTATAGAGATAGAATGAGATAAATAGAATGGCATGGATGAAGTCCTACGCAACAACTACTCCATGAAAATAAACAAGAACAAAACGAAAGTAATGAAATGTAGTAGAAATAATGTAAATGGATCACTGAATATAGAAATAGGAAGAAAAAAGATTACTGAAGTAAAAGAATTTTGTTATTTGGGAAGTAGAAATACTAAAGATGGACGAAGCAGGAGTGATATAAAATGTCCAATAGCACAGGCGTAACGAGCTTTCAGTAAGAAATATAATTCGCTTACATCAAAAATTAATTTAAACGTCAGGAAAACATTTCTGAAAGTATACGTTTGGAGAGTAAATTTATTTGGAAGTGAAACTTGAACGATCGGAGTACCTGAGGAAAAAAGATTAGAAGCTTTTGAAATGTGGTGTTATAGGGGAATATAAAAATCAGACGGGTGGATAAAATGACAAATGAAGAGATGTTGCGGTAAATCGATGAAAAAAAGAAGTATTTGGAAAAATATAGTTAAAAGAAGAGGCAGACTTATAGGTCACGTATTAAGGCATCCTGGAACAGACGCTTTGATATTGGAGGGATAGGAGATGGGAAGACTTGTGCAGGCAAGCAAAGTTTGGAAACGAATTTTTAGGGGTATAGGATGTTCGTCTGAAGTATTACCTTACGGTAGTTGCGGAGGCTACATAGATAAAGAGAGAATGAGCGGGAGTGAGAGAGTGAAGGGATATAGGATGTAGGAGGTATACCGAAATGAAACGACTGCGACTAGATAGGAAATCTTGGAGAGATGCATCAAACATGCATCAGAATGCATTCTGATCATCAAATAACTGAAGACAAAAAAAAAAAATATTATAAAATAATTTATTATATTTTTAAATATTAGATTAGTTAAAGGTAATATGTGTTACGATTTGTTACAAAGAGACCGTACATAATTTAGTAAAAAAAATATTTTAAAATGTTAAAACACTGTTCAATGTTTCACTTTATAATGTTTCATTTCGCTGTGGATGAAAAACGCTTTCAAAAACAGAGAAATTTGGCTTAACAAACCCTCTGCTAGTAAGAATACAAAAGAATTCTTCTTTCTCTATCAGTCTCTATTATTATTCCCCTTTAGTCTTTTGAAAATATCATAACTGTTTCAAACTAATGTGTATTAATTTTTCATTTTTTTGCAAAAAAGTTTTTAAAAATAAATATTAATTCTATTTTAACAAAAAGTTCTTGATTGAATAGAATAATGTTTAAAAATTAATAAATGTATTTATTTATAATAATTAATTTTTTAAATTTATTACAAGATTACAATTAAAAAAAATTTACAAATGTAGCATTATCTCCTTCTAGCTAAATTTAGCTAATTGAAGGAGTTACAAAATTTAAATTGCATATACAAACGTACGTATCAATAATAAAAATGAAACAAATTATCGATAATCACATGAACAACAAACACAACAACAATTACCAAAATGACAATAAAAACAGTGTTAATACTATAATGTAAAAAAAAAGTAAAAACTGAGAAAAAAACTGATAAAAAATTTTTTATTAAAACCAACTCGGATCGGACCCATTACGCCTACGACTAAACAGAACACTACAAAAATAATAATAATGATAATAACAATGAAGTGAAATAAAAATATGATGCATGTTTTAAATGAAATTTTTAAGTGCAATGTAATTTAAGTGTTAAGTAGATCATTTATTAGCCATAGAAAAAACAGTCTAGCAGAATGTATAATGATTTTAGAAACACTATAACAAATTATGTTCAACCCACCTGTGAACTTACATTCAAAAAATGAATTCTCAATAATTGCTTGTCTTTACAAGGTTTATGTATGTTTCTTAAATCCTGTGGGAGTTCATTTAAAAAGTTAGGTACACGATTCTCAAACAAAGCCTTACCATTTGCGTTATTAAATCTTGGAATCAAAAAATTTTGTGAACATGTTTCGTATAAACTCTCTCTTTGAACTCTATATTGAAGATCAGAGTAATATTTCTGCAATAAACAAAATTTTGCCAATTTCTCAAAACTCATTATCCCAAGAAAGTCAATCATAAAACAACTCTTAATCTTAAAAGAATTTAGAGAGCCAATATATAATCTGGAGCCGATGAGTAAGTAGAGATTCCATATCTCAGCAAGCTCTCTATTAAAGAAAAATATAAGACACGTTTAATATGAATTGGGAAACAATCTGATAACCTATAAAATTTATACACAGAAATTTTAAGCAAATTACAGAGATGAGTAACATGTATTATATTTCATCTAAATAAACTCCCAGATGCTTTAGACTGTCAACCAAGATTAGACCCTCACACCCACTGGCCAGATCTGATCTAAAACAATTATGACTATGACAATGTGTAGGGCTATTAAGTCCAACACTGTAAACATTCCTACTGGCCCCCGATCCTCTACCTTTCTAAACTATCAATTGAGTTTTATTTGTATTGAGGGTTATGTAATTATTGAAAAAAATACTTTACAGCCAGATCCAGATCTTGCTGAGTGTAAGTCATCGCTCGATGTACATCAACATGATCATTGTATATTATTGTATCATCAGCATATTGCAAGACCTTCCCTCTAAAATTAAGAAATGCTAAATCATTTACATGAAGATTGTAAACAAAGGTGCCAAAATACTTCCTTGAATCAAAGCACATCTCTGCTCAATTGCAGGACTTATGACATTACCTATTTTCACTTGAACATATATGCCAGATAAATAATCTTTAAAAAGGGTTAATAATTTTCTTAAGTTTTTTTTAAGTGTTAATTTCTTTCTTTTAAAAGTTAGTAATAATAATCATAATAATAATACGAGTAAACTCCGTAGAAAATTTGCACTAAGCACTAAAATATGACACCTTTCATTTTTTATTTAGGAAATCAACTTCAAATAGTTTTTTTTTTTTTTTTTTAGTTTTAAGTCATCTTTCTTTTAATAAGTTGGTTTTTTAATTTAAAAAAGATCACTAATTTTTACATTTCTTGAAATAAAATTGTTTAATCTATTTTACATAGTTTTGTTAAGTTTCATATTTTTATTCAAAATATGTCAAAGAACAGTGAAATAAAGAATCTGGGATAAAATATCCCTCACAAGAAACTTGCATCTTGATAAATATAAAAGGAGGAGTGAGGATAAGATAAATGGACTAAAGAGGTCGTTACCAAATTCATGGTAAGGATCGTGTGAAATTAAAAAAATTTACTGCTTATAACCCCTAGAAGTTGGGGATATTCAACCTAATTTATCTTTAAATAATTTACATATATTTTCAAAACTATGAATTTGGCTCCCTTGTATTTAAGAAAGATTTGTAAAAACAATCATCTCATTTGTTTATTTTGAATTGTATACTTCGTTTATTTTATTAAAACAGTAATCCTATAAACAGATGCAGCAATTAAGTAAATGTAACTTTTATTAAATAAATTGCTAGTACACAAACCATTTTAACGATTTTTGTGTTGTTATCCAGTCGATTTATTTATTTTTAGAAGAGTAGAAAATTAATTTGAAATCAGGTATTCCGTTTTTAAATTCCAGTTTCTTACGATAATTATACTGTTATAATAACAAAAAGCATATTCTTCTTTGTTTCTAGTAACTGTTATTATTAACATTTGTTACTAATGTTGTTATTCCATTTAAGTTAGTAAATTTTATTGTAAAATTAAATACACCTGAAGTCAATATTATTCTGTTTAACCTTTTCTGTTAATGGTCAAATTAAATGGTGGCCAAAAGTATTATTTCCTTTTAAAATATTCTGATTACTTATTTATATTTTAGAATAAAACAGAAATTACATCATTTCATGGAATATTTAAGTTTTTTTCTTAAAATAAATAAAAAAAAGAATATTTTAAAATAAGAAATTGATTCAGAAAAAAAATTAAAATTAAATTAAAAAACCTTTTAAAATATCTTTTTTTTTTAAATTTATATAAAACGATGTTTGATGTAATTTAAACGGCTTTTCATATCACTAAGGTGTTACAATAACAATAAGAATTTTCATGTTTACATGTTATTAAAATAAAAATAGCTATTATAATTTATTAATTAATAATTTGTAATAAATTAATTTATTATAATTTATTAAATTGTGTAATTTTAAAATTTTTATTACTAAAAATTAATGTAAAATTACGAATTCCTAGTGATATATTTACACTTTAGTGTTTAGAATTTTTATCGGAAGGCTCACAATTTGAATCCCGTTCATATGGCAAAATATTATCTTATCACATATAAAATGTCTAACTGTAATTGAACATTAAAATTTCGCTGGGACTGCGAATAAATAAATAACTATTATTGATTAAATATTTATTAATTCATACATCCTCTGAAGTAATTCCTTACGGTAGTTTCGGAGACTAAACAGAAAAAGAGAGAGATGTACTACACACAGCTGACCTCCGTAGCGCAAGTGGTAGCATCTCAGCCTTTCATTCGGAGATCCCGGGTTTGAATCCCGGTCAAGAATGAAATTTTAACACGATGCAAAAATTGTCACTCATCTCTTCCTCTGAGGCAATACATAACAGTGGTCCCTGAAAAAAAAAGTTCCTAAAAAAGAGGTATTACACACAAAATATTTATAATTATTATAATGATTATCTCATTTATATTATCATTTCATTCATAGTTTTTATCATTTATATACATTATAATTTATAATCATCTAAGTCGAGAGTTCTAAGATTCACATCCTAGTAAAGGCAGCTACTTTTATACGGATTTGAATACTAGATTGTGAATACCGGTGTTGGTTAGGTTTCAATTAACCACACATCTCAGGAATGAACGTCCTGAGATTGTACAAGACTACAATTCATTTACATTTATATATATATCTCATTCTCATTTATTCTCTAAAGTAATACCTTACGGGTTTTCCAGAGGCTAAACAGAAAAAGAGAGATTAAGATTCTGTACTACTGTAAACTGTTGGTTTTGAAAATTTTTTTTTTTTTTTTTGAGATGAGTTACGAAGGAATGTATTTCCGCACTCCCCATGGGGTCATCATGGGGTTCTGTCGGACTCCGAACCAGGGACGCTAACCGTCACCATCTTATCAAACTCAGCGAATTAAGAAGCCTGGCTGAGCGACTAAGCAGACTCCACAGCCTACTCCCTACCGACTAAACCTCCCTCACCGCTCTTCTCCGCCCCGAGACCGGAGCCGCAATTAAGGACAACGCAGTCTCGGGAGGACGTATCCGACGAATTTCGGAACTTCACTCCTGAAAAGGAGAAGCAAGTATACACTTCTATACAGAAGTGTATATTTACGCTCTCCTGGTGGTATACTACTCCTGTCATCCCTGTGAACAAAGAAAAAAGAACATCCATACTACCATCCACGCACACATTCACACCCTGTTGTATGAGTAGATGTGTGTGTGTACGTGTTCACGCCCAAGTAGAACGGGAGTCCCCGTGCACCATCATGGTGGTAATGTATACTATGAATGTGAGTGTGTGAAACAGAATATTTATACTAATATTTTATTTATTATTTATTTATATTTCAATATTTAGTATTTTGTTTCCATGAAATATTTTTCCAGTTTGTTTGTAAATACATAGAGAGGTAAAAAAAGATATACCTCTGATAATTTTATTGTTACCTAAAAGTTATCAATGAAAATAGTAATTGATTTTTCTTATTTTTTTACCTTTTGCTGTAGAATTTTTAAATAGGAATAGTAATTCATCCCTACTTGACAATCTGTGATGCAGTATTAATCTCCAGAGGGTTGCAGAAAAGTTAATGTTATGAACATTATATGTAATCAGTATTGCCTAACATATCCTGATAACATCTTTTTCGAAAGGTTGTTCAACCAAAATTGGAGTGACATAAAATTATTATATTATTGGAAATAATATTATAATAACATTGTAAGTATATGTTTTGGCTTGATACTGGAATGCGGGACGTAATATAATACAATAGACCTTCATAATATTCACGCTGCGTTGTATAATAAAGCAACCTATACCTAGGTAATTAATTCTGATTATTATTATTATTAGTGATAGAAGGCCATGGTACTTTTACTGAGTAACTTTCATGATATATTATTCCGTATTCTCTTTTCATCGAATAGAAGATAATCAAAATGAATAATGATCCTATGACGAATGAAATCATTAAAACAAAAGAGATTTTTTGAAAACATTTTTTTTTTTTAAATTTAATGTTTTTGTTTTTTTTTCCCGTAAATTTATGATTGATTCGATAAAAGTAAATTGTAAATATTAAAATCTTTTAACAACATAATCTGCCGGCTTCTTGGCGCGAGTGGTAGTGTCTCGGCCTTTCATCCGGAGGTCCCGGATTCGAACCCCGGTCAGGAATAGCATTTTATACACACGCTACAATTCATTCATCTCATCCTCTAAAGATATACCTAACGGTGGTTTCGGAGTTAAAAAAAAAACCTAATTAGTTTATATAAAAATATACTTAAAAAAACGAATAACCGGTATAAAACGACCTACCACTCCATCGACTGACGGAGTGGTAGCGTCTAGGCCTTACTTCTGCAGGTCCCGGGTTTAAATCCCGGTCAGACACAGTATTTTTTCATACGCTGAAAAATTTCATTTCCATATTATATCCCATGCACAAGCTTCAAGCTTTTGTGGAGATATCATCAAGCACCCTTCAAAAAAAAAAGAAGAAATTAAAAAAATAAAGTAGAAGTTTTAAATACAGATTCAATTAAAAAGTTTATTTTTCAATTATTTATATTTTAACTACCACTCGACCTTCAATTAAAGAATCATTTCTTATTTTCTTTAAATAGTCAAGAGATGCTACATGCCCCAACTTTATAATTAATTTTTTTAAGCATTTTCTTCCAAGAAGCCCACCAAAAACTGGAAAGATATTTATTTTGGGTAATTAATTGATACGAAAGTTAAAATATTTTAACTTCAACACTTAGAAACGATTAACAGAAATTAAAAAGATATTTTGAACAGTAAAAATTTAAATGAAATCATAACGTCTAGTATTCACTATAAAAAATAAAGTTTTATTTGGGAAGATGGACAATTTATGAAGTTTTTCCTTGCCAAATATTTCAATAAACTGATGGTTAAATGACAAGTCATAAAGAAGCACACGTGAAGAAAAGGTAACCAGTTACTAATATAATATTCCAATTATATTTTTATAAATTTATAAAAAAAACTGATCGATGAGGTCACCATTTGAACAGTCATAATCCATGTATGTACTTATGAATAAAAATATGAAGAAACAAATCAGCCACTTTTAACTAGCGTTAGGATATAAGTATTAACAAACTTTAAGAATGAAAAACAGAAACAGAATTTTTAATAAACTATTATTTCTATACATTTGCATAGAAAGAGTATTTATAACATTCAAAATATTAATAATTTACTTGTAAAGTTCACAGTGACTCAAAAGCAGTTACAGTAAGTTGGCGTTTTTTTTTTTGGCAATAAGACTGATTTTAAAACAGACACTGATTTTTTTCTCTTGCGTCATATTCTTCAAAAGGCGATTGACATAATAGAAATCTTCAAATGAATTTATCAGCTGCGGACCTTCATCCTAAATTACCCTGCGTAAATTAGCTTTGGACAGCGATGAGCCATAAAAGGTATACTATTTACTATTATCGCACAGAGCTGATCCAAACAATATCCTGATATCTGAATACTCATCATTTTAGTGTTTCATAAGAAATATTTCAGGAAATTTATATATTACATGGTGTTTGAGGATAATCTTTCATTTCCATGTTATTTGTCCAATTAATATGGTAATTAATAATATATAAAAATGTAACGAACATGTAACCAAGAGACTTTACAAAAGTATTATCGATAAACAATCAAGTTTATAATGAAAAACTGGTCTAATAAAAATATTGAATTATTATCAAAAAATCTATTATTTTGGGCTAAAGTGTACATAGGTAAGTGAACATGCTGAAATCATACTTAGAGTCAGCAATATGACTCAACTGTTTACACATATTTTTCCGTGCTTGATTTTAATTTAAAAACATTTGAATTAAAATAGACCGATTCCTTGTTTGGATGTTGATGTTATTTAACGATAATTCTAATTATGAAATATATTTTAACAAAATTTGTTTGGCCTTGGTTCACAAAGTATTTTTTGCGATTCAGGACCAAATTTTTGTAGTCACTTTTTCATATTCTGGTCTCGAAGTTGATGGATTAATGTTGGGAGGCTATTCTCTAAAGTAAAATAAGCCATGTCCCATTTTTTTTTTTTTTTTTTGTTATTGTTGAAAGTAATCGTATTGTAGATGCCTTTTCAGCTGTATTAAACCTGATTTCCTAGTAACCTGCAGTGACTGGTTTCCTAACCTTTAAAATGCAACTTTGTCATTTTAACCATCAGTTTATTGAAATATCAGGTAAAGAAAAACTACATAAATTGTCTATCATTCCAAATAAAACTTTATTTTCTATAGTGAGTACTAGACATTAAGATTTCATTTAAATTTTCAGAGTGCTCAAAATGTCTTTTTAATTTCTGTTAATCCGTTTCTAAATGTTGAAGTTAAAATATTTTAACTTTCGTACCAATTAATTACCCATAATAAATATCTTTCAAGTTTTCTTTCCGAGCTTTTAGTGTGCTGCAAAGAAGAAAATGCTTAAAAAATTTAACTATTGAGTTCGGGTACCTGGCATCTCTTGACTATTTAAAGATCAGAAAATAAGAAATGATGTAATTGGAGATGAATAAATTGATTTGTTAAAAAGTGGTCTAGTTAATTGATCACCATAAAAAAAAAATATTTTAATATTTTATAACAACTATTTCATTTACAAAAGATTACATGTTGAATATATAGTAATCATTTAAAATAAAACCGATGAAAATTTTTTATCAGTTGATTATCCGCAGATAACCAAAATTTGTGCCTTGTGTCAGTTTTTCTTTTCCTTTATTATTATTAAATGACAAAAAATATATTGCTATAAACCTTTTCCTTCTATTACTAATATCTACTTTATTTATAAATACAATTAATTCCAAACAAAATAAATAATTATATTAATTATAAAACTAAACTTTGTCAATGTAAATTGCCAAACAAAAATTCATTCTTCTGTAAAAATACTAATACAACCAAACATACAACCTTAAAGCTTCTAGCAGATAACCATAACTTTCTGCCACATTCAAAAGGACATGATTACACACAACAAAAACTAAACTATTTTAATATTATTAAAATAAATATGTTTTTGATAAAAACCTTGTACTACAAATACATATTCAAGTGATCATCATATGAAATTCAAATGTCAGGTATGGTCTTTGTAAGTATAAAATATTAGGTAAATGTTAAACAGTTACTAACCAGTAGATTTAAATCTTTTTATTCGGTATCATAATCAAAAAATTAACCAGAAAATTGTTTGAGATACTCACTGTAGATTACAAGACTGTTTGTCGGTTTTATTTCTTGAACCGTGGACATAAAGAAGTGTTTAGACAAAAAATATTGCGATTATCTTCTATATTGTATATTGTTCTATGTTGTATCTTTCTTCTATATTGTATTTGTCTAGAGTTTATCTAAAAACGGCAGATCATATGACCTAACAAATTATAAATTTCTAAATTTACTTAGCATGAGTTAAAAAAATTATTTTGAAAATACTTTTGAAAAGATTCAAAATATCCGAATTTTTGCGTTTGTATTGTCAACGGTTTTGAAATTTTAGAAAATACATTTAAATAAATGTAAATTTATTTAAATTAAATGTAATCTACATACATATGTATACGTGCGTGTTATTAAAAACATTTTATATATTTTTTTAAACTATTTTATTATGAGATGAAAATATATTTAATTCAATTTTACTTATAATTAAGCATTCATGAAATGATCTTGTATTTTTTATTAAACATAAATAATATTCAATTTTTTGCTTATATTTTTGATCCTGAGGTAACGGGTTGCAAGTTGACGTTATTTTCAATTAAATTTAGTGAAATAAATAGGATTTAAAAATATATATAGCAGAAAAAAGCACTCTATTAGATTTGATTTAAAAAAATTAAAATATATTTTTAATAATTGTGATTAAAAGGAGTACATGAGCAGCCAAATATTTCTCTTTCATTTAATGAATTCATAGTTTGGTGTTGCTTTTAGATATGTGCAGTTGTAAAAAAAAAATATATTTAAGAAATAAACCTATAAAAATACCTTGTATTTTTCTGCATATGTGAAAAAAATTGAAAAAAGGAAATTATTCTTCGAAAAGTGTAAATACCAATCGTACAATACTAAAACTACAATAATATAACGAATACATTGTCACTGATGTAAGACAAACAAAAGAATTATACCAGCTGAACTTATTTTACAACTACAGAAATAATATTGGAGCGTACTGGTTTTAATAATGTACAAGGTACGAAAAGAGTGTCAATTCCCTTTGGAGTTATCGCTTTGAAAACTAATCATGGATAAATATTGTCGAAATTGATTGAAAAAAAAGATTATTTTTTTTTTTTAAATATTAGTTTATCACGATGTTCAATTAAAAAAACTGGTGTAGTTAAGTAAAAAAAAAAAAAAAAATTGGTGTAATCGGTTTTAAAAAAAAATTCCAAAATAATGTTTTTTTTGCTTGATTATATTGCCAAATAAAAAAAAATTGATAAAATCTTGTGCGTAGTATATAGAAATGAAATTTTTGTTGAAAAATTCCTTGCCTGACCCGACCTTCGAACCCGGGACCTGTGTACGAAAGGTTGAGAAGCTATCACTTCGCCATAAAGAATTATCAAGAAAGATCATTTTTATTTCCTTGTACGAAGTAAAGGAAGTATTATGATGGTGAAAAATTTCGGTTTTCAGATTTCAACGGAAATATCCATTTTGACCAACCATAATCCATTTTGATTAGTTTCGGCGCGAGGTCTGTACATATATACGTATCACACATAACTCAAAACTTATTAGCAGTAGGAGTAGAAATTATATATATATATTCATGTGCATATTATAAGATTATTATATATATATATATGTGTGTGTGTGTGCGTGCGCGCGCGCGGTGTATGTTTGTTTGTAACGTAATTATGTAATATATATTACATAAAATTTACATATTAAACTTCTACTACAATTTTTATTACAATAAAATCATTATACGTGATGATGATTTAATGTTAACAATAAAGATAATTTAATTTTAAAGTGTGTGTGTGTTTGCGCGCGCGCGCGCACACACACACATACACACACACACACACACACACCAATACTCATGCATACACGCATGCACATGTGTGTGCGTGTGTGCGCGCCTGTATATATATATATATATATTTAAATTTATAATTTATTATTCTTACATTTTGCACAACATTTTTAAGAAATAAAAATTTTGTTCTATTTTTAAATATAGGAAAATTGTTTGATTTTATAAACGATTTTATAAAAACAAACAAAACATTTATGTTGATCTACATAAAGAATTTATTTTTCATTTTAATATTTAACATTTCCTTCATTTTCATAAAGTAGAATTTTAAAAAGAAAAATAATTTAGGTCATAGTACTGTGATAAGCAGAAGTGGAGAACCGTTAAAGTTTTTATTTTAGTGTTGGAAGAAAATTTACGAAGAGGGAAGTATAAAAACCGAGAGAAAGAGAAAGAAGTCTACCCGGTTAGAGTAGCGATCCGTAGCGATGTAGCTTAAAAAAGACGTAAACAACCTTCCCTTCTATCAAAGGGCCTACGGCAAGAGAAAAGATTAGGGGATTGTATTCAAAAGTAGAATTAGTGTTGTTATAATGTCGCCTTCCTTTGTGACCAAAATCGTTGCTATTTAATAATTACTGGAATATGATTAGTTAGAATCGTCTCCTAGTTCTGACTAGGCCAAAAATATATCACTTATACTACAAATAGCAAAGTTTAGATTTCAGAAAATTATAAAGTGGTTTCCTTGATGATCTATAAAATAATTAGTATTAAATTTGCATAATGTTGGAACAAATAGATTACATAAAAGAAAAATATATACCGAACGGATATCTTACTTTGAATCTTCATACTTCTCAAAGCAAATTAAATTACTTTACTTCTTAAAGTAAAGTAAATTACTTTTCAAAGAATCAAACTAAACTGTAAATCGTTTATCAATATTTCCACTAAAATATATAATTATTTTATTACATGGTAATTGTCAATGTATTTGAATATTTATTTATAATTAGATTCTACGAATTTATATCATATATAATCGTTTTGAAGCGTTCTTAGAGGTGAAAATTTTTACTTCTACTAGTCTTGTGACTGTTATTATATATATATTTATATATATTATTTCTGACTTGTGGGTATTATAACTTTATATTTTTGTCCCAATGTATTTTTTTTTCTTTCTTTTTCCACCTCTCCCCTGGGCCGGACCCACAATTAAGCATTGCTCAGCCCAGGGGAGTGTCTAAATACTTGAACAGGCCTCCCAGTCAACCGGCAGTATGCTCAGCATGACAAAAAGGCGGGTTTCGGTCTTAACAGTTGAAGGGTGACGGAGTCCCCGTGTCTCATCATCGCCGTCCATCTAGGCAAGCCTAGACGAACGACGACTCCACAGAGGGCTGTCCATCACTCTCTCGCTACTCCATCATCCCTGACCTTGCGTTGCAATATTTGTATCTCATAACAAGATACCGCTCTGAACTTCTCAGCACCACTTCTCATGCACGATATAAAAGTACCTGCTTCAAGCGGTCCTGTTACCTGTTCACAGATGCTTCGTTCAACCATCCACCGTCGACACTTTAATACCACATGATGAGGAGTATCATAGTCCCTGAAGTACAAACATTCGGAAATTGATGCTCTCTCCGCCCAGAGGTAGGATCGGTAGACACTTTGTCCAGTCAAAAACTGTGTCAACCAGTAATTAAGATGTCCAAATTTACGTCAATCCATGGCACAATATACTTAATTGAACGATGTGTCCAACGCCCTGTTGAAGATTGGTCCCAACTCCTTTGCTATTCTCGTATCATATCTTGTGCAGTTTCTCTGTTTTCACTCTCAATGATCTTACATCTCATAACGGCAAGCTGGCTCATTGTATTTGGATCTAAATATTTGATGTGGGTTGTAAGTGCTGAATAATTGGTACACGTTTAATTATTACAACTCACGCGAACTTATTTATCTCAAAAATCAAGTCTCTCTCTCTCTATCTCTTTCTGTTTAGCCTCCGGAACTACCGTGAGGTATTACTTCAGAGGAAGAATAAGAATGATATGTATGAATGAGAATGAACTGTAGTCTTGTACAATCTCAGGTGGACCACTCCTGAGAAGTGTGGTTAATTGAAATCCAACCACCAAAGAACACCGGTATCCACGATCTAGTATTCAAATCCGTATAAAAGTACCTTTACTAGGATTTTAACCTTAGAACTTCGAAATCAGCTGATTAGCGTTGTCGCGTTTACTACTAGACCAGCCTGGTGGGCTGTTGTTGAGCGCGGTTGTTATTTACATTTAAACACAAATTTTGAAATAAAAAAATTGCGTATTTAAATGCTTCCAATTAATAGGAAAAAAACAATTTCTTTCACCTATATGAAATGTTAATATTTCATGCAATCTTTTTTTATCTCCTATAAGTGTAAAATATACTATTTTATAATTTACATATCTTATTTTTAAGAATGCATTGATACGACATTTTTTATTTTATTATTTAAGTTTACCATTAAATATTACCATTAATTTTCACACTGACATACAAAATTTATACTGATTACTCAAATATTTAAGTACTACTAGCATGTCAAGGGTTCGGGATGAAAGTTGTAAAACATTTTATTGTTTATAGACCCCTCTAATATCACTGGAGAATACATTGTATTTTATATTATGGAAAAACACAAGTAAAATTCTAGGAATGTGATAAAAGTAGTTACGAATATAAAAATATGTCAAACTAAACAAACTTCTAATAACTTAAAGTGGAATGGTAGAACTGAAGCAATAAAGAACTGATTGTTGACGACAGATGTGGAGGGTGAGAAGTAGATTTGAACAACCTATGTTCGTGACGTGTAGATGTGGTCTGGAATTGAACATCAGCTAGCAGCCTCTGACTGTAAGAAACAGCACAATTCTGCTTCCATGACTCGCTTCTTTCCAGTGACCGCACAATCAGTAGGACAAATAGAGGCTCTCCTTAGGGAGTGAGCGTCTTCATATTTTCCTACTATTATTTCCAGTAAGGAAAAAGTCAATTCAACAAGTCCGTACCTCATTCATCTATCGACTAACCTTAATTTAGCGAAAGAAATTTTGTATTCAGCATTTTTATTCAATTTCTTTATGTCATGGCCAAATGTTAGAGGTCTGTTTCAAAATCTAGAGTAATGTTTTAAGAATTTAAATAATTTATTTAAAAGTTATCAAAAGTTTGATGTTCCTATTACTTTTATGTTATATTTGTACTAGACAAGTGGTAAATTTCATGAAGCCAATTTAATAGCTTATAATATGATTGATATACACCGAAAATATGAAATAATATGGAAACAGGAATTTTGCTCTTCACCTTTTTAAAATTTGGAATTTACTATTTTTTAACTGGTGTATTCGGAGAAACACTATTAATTATAAATATTCTCGCTAGTTATTTTTTGTATTTAGTAATGCACTTAATGACGAGGAATCGCATTTTCGTCTGAGAGACGAAATAGCTAGGTGTGTGGTCATTAAACTATGCATATAATATATACGTATATGTATATAAAATTTTAAAGGAAAGTTTTATAGAGTTGAAATGAAATAAGGAGTCGATAACTAAAAATAATTTTTTGTATTTAAAAAGAAAATTATAGTTCTTAAAATTATAACTATTTTATTGAAGACATAATTTTTTTTTAATAAATAAAAAAATTACGTAAAATTTACGCTGTAATAGTCTCGAGTTTAATAGTCTGTTTTATTAATTATAACGGTTTACTGATAATGACTGGCTGATGCAGGTATAAATTGTGATAATAATTCTAATTGTGCATTTTGTATACTTAGTTAATGTTATAATTAATGAGACCTCATACAAAGAGAATGTGGTGTTATAAATAAAACCTTTTACTGAATGATTAAAAAAGACTTCTAAAAACATAAATCCCGGTATTAACTTCGAAGTAATAAGTTAACGAGCACGATTTTCTTGATAAACGTAATGGAAATATTTGTAACATGAACTGGGAAAAAATACAGTTTTAAAGCACATAAAATATACTAGAAATCCTTGAAATAATAAAAAGTTTATTTTATTGCACCCACAATTTCAAAAAAAAATTTCTGTCACCATTTTACTTTAGGGTAAATAGTGTCAAGAAAATCGAAAATTATGGTAATATGTCTCAGGTTCAATATCAGAAATGGCTGAAAAAGATTCAGAAATTTGAATTATATTTATTAAAAGTTTTGATAATTTTATGAAATTCAGAACAAGAGAAGTAGATGCTCATTTTCGAGCAACTTTGTAGATTTTTTTTCTGATAAGAAAAATTTTGGGATACAGAGATTTTAACTGATTAAACTATGCATAGTATAACAAGCATTAACTGGAATTGTTTTATGATACTAAATTTGAATTAAAGTTTGAGAATCCTGCTAAAATTATTAGGATTAATTCTAAAAAAATAGAGCTTATCCTTTTAATGATGGTATTATTTCTGAATTAGCTTTCTCTCTTTCAGAAATCTTAAAAGATTGTAAGCCGAACTGATAGTAAATGTGCAGACAATAAAATTTAGGACAACTTGATTTAATTTTAATATATTAATTATTTATAATAAAATTTACGGTGAAATAAAGGAAACCTAGACCTGAAGTCATTGCTGTCAAGCAAACCCTCATTTACTACAATGAATCCCATATTTTAGCGCCTAATAAGTAGTAATGAAAAAAGTAAAAACTATTGATCATTTACCTAGCACAAATTGTTTTTTCTTTATAGAAAAAGGGGAGAGATAGTTTTATTTTATTTGAATGTGGGATAAATTTTTGGATTCGAAACTGCTTGATTTACAAACAATACGGTCATATTATGCGTAAAATATAATCTTAATTATTGAATATAAAAGGAATTTTACATTATTCTAATTACGAAGGTAAAATAACTTACTAACTTATTTAAATTTATTTATTTTTTAAAATTTTTTAATTTCACAACTTTACTATTAATTAAAAACCGTTTTGGATATTAAAATTTCAATTCTCTGATACTATTTATCCTTATAAAAAATTATAGAAAAAATTAAGTGGAGAAATGTATTAAATAAATAGCAATCCTTAAGTTTTATTTTCCATGTTCCGATGCAATAAAGTAAATTATTTTTGAATCCGATTAAAAATATTTTATATGTCGTGATGGTAAAACCGCAACCCTTCTATTCAAGTTATAAATATCTAACGAACTAAAACCAATTTTTTTTTTTTAACAATAAGAGTTGCACCGAATTTATATTATCTTAGAGTCCTTTTTTTACTAGATTATTCAGTAAAAACGTTTATTTATAAATGTATATTCACTTTGGTTATAAAGAGGTCTTATTAATTATAAAATTAATTAAATAAAGTGCTAAATGCAACAATTAGAATTTTTGCAACAGTTTATAAAAAAAAAATATTAAAAAACAAATTTGTTAATTTAGTGTTAATTATTTTAATAGTAATTATTTTTAATTCCAGTTTATTATAAATCTAAGGTAATTTTTTAAACTTATTTACCAAAACATATTTAGGATTTTTATAAAATTGTTAATTATTAAATTAACTATAGTTTTAAAAAATTACAAATATAATTCAAAAAAAGAAAACTATAACATTAAAATGGTTTTTAAAGGTTTATTGAACGATAACCAAACGATATTGTATAACAGAAATGATAGTTAATGAAGAAATCGTCGAACTCATTCAGATGTAAATTTCATGGTTTAAATTTAATTCAGTAGAAATACTGTTTATTATATAATTTAATATACCTCAGCTATTCAATAAACAGGATTATTATTGCTGTAAAAAAGCTTTTACAATCTTTTTTTTTCTTTACCTGTTTAGCCTCCGGAACTACCGTAAGGTATTACTTCAGAGGATGAATGAGGATGATGTGTATGAA
>JAAAKQ030422438.1:11843-24791 GCA_010016005.3 Zanna intricata
ATTTTTTTGTTTGATTTCTTAAAGATTTCATTATTTAGAGTCAAGTTTAAAAATAATGAACTTGTAAAACTGTTTAAAATTTCTACAAAATTTAAGTTAAATATTTCTTGGTCATCACACAAAAACAATCTCAATATGTTATAGGTGTCTTTTATTATTTTTAATTTATGAATTTTTTATGTATTATAAAATATGTTTTTTTATGAGATTGTTGAAATATTTCTTTATATAATCCAAAACCCCTAATAATATCAATATGTTAGAAAACAGACTAGTTCCTTTAAAAAAAAAGAAACATCTTGAAAAAAGAAGCCTCAAAAAACAATATTTTAATATTTATAAATTATGAATACAATAACATTATGATAATGTTTACAAGTCACATAAAACAGTTTCGTCTGACTGTAATCTAACAACAAAAGCCAAGGTCATGAACTATGGTGAACAAACTTTACTTATGCACATCCAATCAGATAAAAATTACAATTCAGTCCAAAAACGTGAGAGGAGCATGAGCAAAATTCTTCTTCCTTATCTTTTTTTTTTATGTTATCAATTAAATAAAAGAAAGTCTTGTCCTTATCTGTATTTACATAATCATGTTAGATAAAGATAAAATATTTAAAAAATTACTGAAAGTTAAATTTTTGTTTGAATGCAAGAATTTTTTTAATGAATTTTTTTATTTTCATGCATGTATAAATACATAGAACAAATAATTATTTCATTCTCATCAGTTAAAATTTTGTTATTATATAGATCAGGAACTGGTAGGTGTTCTACTATATGGATAACCAACAAATTTTCTCTAATATTTTCTAACAGACATTTAGGAAAAATATGCTCTGAATGGTATCATATATAAAATAAAAAGAGACATCTTTAATAGTATGAACAATTCATAAAAATAATAATTATATGATAGTGACATAAATAATGGGAGTTAAAATCATCATACAATGATGAGATAAATATATAATGATGGTAAAACAAATTAAATTAAATTACTACAGAACATAACAATTGATCATTTTATGTTGTTTGACAGCAAACAGCAATGTATTGGCTACATTCTACACATCAGTAATCTGCTAATATACATATTATTCATCCAGAGGTCCCAGGTTTGGATCCTGGTCTGGAATAGCAGTTTTCACTCATGCTACAATTCATTCATCTCATTCCTCTGAAGATATACTTAATTGTGGTTCCAGAGGTTAAACAAAAAAAAAAAAAAAAAAAAAAAAGTATACATATTATAATATTTTATCCCCCTTAAGAATTTTATTCTGTGCACTTCATTTACCCTCTACTGGTTAAATGCTAGCTTTAACTAGTGGGAAGGAATGCAGTATGTGAGTAGTGGAAGGAGTTTTATTAATAATGTTTTACTGGAGCTGTCTTTCTAGTAATTGCTACAGAGCTAATAGAAACTATAGTAAACTATTACATATGCCATTAAAAAGTCAACTTATGAGTAATACTAGTAATAAATCATGTATTCTCTTCATAACCCCTACTCAGAGCTTACTTAGGCATTAAAATGGGTTTGGCTGAAAAGTTAACAGTCCAGTTGAGTACTTCCACATTTTACACAATTTTGAGAATGTGTGAAGATTTCTTATAATAGCTTAGGTTTTTACAGGTGATTCTCTGTTATCTGCAGCTAAGAGGAATTTTTTGCAGGGTGTATTCTATATTTTTGATGCAAATCATTGATCAATAATCTTTTGCTTCCATTTTAGATAAAAATATTTGAATCTTTCAAACAACTGACTGCATATAAGATACCCTCTATATAGTAGTAGGGCCGTGTTTTTTTTTGTCTTTCATGTGGTTTGTTTTATGGTGTATTTTTTCATAGGTTGTTCAGGTTTTTCACTCCTTCCCTTGAATGGAATCCCTTCCTTTCTGGAGCTGTTCTATAGGTTTAGGTTTTGACTGGGAACCTGCTAAACATGTTTATGCTTGTGTAATTATTTAAGTTACTGTTGTCCTTGGTAATTGTTTGGTTTGGCTGGTTCGGGAGAGGTGGCTATGTCAACAACTGTCTTGGCACTATGTTTTCTATCTGGTAACTGTACAAATATTTCAATATGGGGGAGAGTTGCTAAGAGGTTAACCAGCCCTCTTAACTCTTATAGATATGACAACCTTTAAGGTAGAGCACTAGTGACTTAGCTTCTCATGTGAAAGCTTCTATATTTGAATCAGAAAGCTTCTATACTTGAAATTTTACAAATATTTCAAATTTCATCTCTTATTGCAGATAACAAAAAATTGAGAACATTATCTCTACTTGAAAAATAAATAAATAAGTAAATATAGAAATATATATTCCTTCACTATACATTTGTGTAGGTACTTTTTTTTACTGTTAAGTTAGTAAAACTTAAAATAACTTGCTACATGATTAATCAATCTTTCCTTTTTCCAAAATTCTGTCACTAACAGTTTTTTGTTATTAACCTTAGAATTGACTTTAATTTTTTATGAATTTAATTATCTATTGTACCATTACAGTTTTAAATTTCCTATTCTTGGTCATTCTGGATTCTGTTTATGTATGAATTATTCTTTGAAATAATTACATAGCACAATAATATTTTTTGAAAATTTCCTTCAAATTAATGAAAGTAGAAGTACAAATACATACATTATTACCCCAAACATTTTTTGGATTTTACCCAATATTATGTTATGATCAGCTGTCATCTCAGTGAATCTTAGACAATACCTTCGATGTATTACAGCTAAGAGTTGTATGGTAAAATAGCTAGTTACATCTCTCTTATAAGTGCCTGAAAGCACACAGTGAAACATCTGAGTATTGCAATTAGGAGGAGTAATATGTTTCCTTTGAAAATATCTATTATCTAACTTTTTTGTGACTGAATAAAGGTTGGAAAAAACATACAAATAATCATTCTCCTTTGAATCTTTAATGATTAGGAATAAGATAGTAATAAACTAAAGCAATTTATCACACTTTTACTTGGCACTTTAAACTATAAATTATTCTTTTTACATTTGACAGAATGGAATATGTATATGCATTCATAATACAATGTGATAAAGATCACACCAAAAGGTTGTGAAGGAATAGAAAAAGAAATCACCTGGCATCATACTCCAAGGTTTTGACAAATAGATAGATTGTTTGTTTATCTTTTCCTACAAAAATTTAGACTAGAATAAATTGGTTTAGATGCTATTTACACTAATTCATAAGATATATCATGGAGAAGGTTCTTGGAAGTTTATTATTTATTAAAATCAATGTTACAGAATAATTTACAACAATATCTGAACAGTAATAAAATAATTTTTATTTATTATAATAATGGATTTAGTTTTCCATTATCATATATTCAATAACAAAATCTTCTGTCATCTTAAAAACACCCAGTAATAATAACAATAAAAAAACCCATTATTTATGATCTCTCCAAGAATCAATAATTCTATTTTTCAGATCTAAATACTCATTAATTAAAAATTAATAAAACAAATTCATTTTTCATTAATTTATACATTAATAAAAATAGTATCATATATTTCTTCTATGTAAAGATTAAACACACTCCTAAAACTTAATGTAGAAATACACAAAGAAATTCCCTTAATTTTATGTATATAAAATTATATATTTATAATTACAATAAAAATTTAGTGGATGCACTGAAATGGACATTTTTTTAATATATTTCTATGTCGAGAAAAAATGGAATAACAGAAAATGTGCAAAAATGATACAAATTTTGTACTCCAAGATTCTACATTACAGTTAGATGTAGCTCAGTAACATTGCCTTAAAAAGAGCCCAAAATTTAATAGCATAACATTTGTGAATTTTTTCATTAACAAGTTCAAGAATCAAAACATAAACTGTTCTTTTATTAATGCTGATGGTAATGTCTACTTCACTAGAGGCAAAGGCCCCTGGTCAGTGCCTCTGCCTATCAAAACTGCATTCATGCATGCACAATAAACACATCTACATTTACATTTCGATTGTGACTTGAAGGAGGGCAGGAAAACATAAAATGTAACATATTTATTTATTTAATTTACTATTATGTTTGATTTGTTTTTTTCATATTATTATTTCTATTTATGACCCTACAAATTGGTACTTATGGATGTGTTCCATCAGCCCCCCCTAGCTTTCAACTCTGCATATAGCAGCAGTTTAGTTTGTTTTAAAAAAAAATAGTTTATGAAATTCTCTCGTAATGTTATTCATGTATAATGAAAAAAAGTAATATTTTTGATTTTACCTTTTTTAGACAAATAACTGGAGGCAGTTACAAACAGTCATGTTGCTTGTACAGTAATAGTAGTATTGGTTGTGTTAGTTGAGTTGCTGTTTAATTGTACATCATTGCACCCCTTAAAAAATTAAAGTTGAAAAAAAACCAAATATGATTTTTAGATATTTATCTGAAGAGTAGGCTAAAAATCCACTAAATATCTCATTTAATATACACAGAAGTAAGGAAAATTTACAATCTTTATTCAACATTTTTTTACCTTTCTTCACCCCTATAAGACTGAATTTTCTAAAACCTAGAAATTGGTTTTTAGATATTCACATAAAGATTACACTTACCAAAAATCAAGTTGATTTCTTCTTTTGTAATCAAGAAATTAACAAAATAAATCAGGATTTAAAAAAAAGCCAAAAATCAATTTTTACAACTGGCACTAGATAGGGAATGTTGGAGAGCTGCATCAAACCAGTCAAATGACTGAAGACCAAAAAAAAAAATTCAGAAAATCTAGAAATTGGTTTTTAGATATTTTCATGAAGATTACACACACTAAAACTTAAGTTGATATCTTATTTATTACAAAAAAAAATTTAATTTCATTGGTATTCCGTTTTAACCTTTAAACTTGAAATTCAAAAATTTCTTTCTAGGCACACTAAGAAATATATGAAGTAAAATAAATTTTACTATTTTACAAATTATGAAGCCAATTAACTATGAATGTAATTAGGTTGAAAAAAAATTTAGAACATTTTAAATTGAATATTTAATTTACAAAATGTACTTTATTGTAGGTTTTATTAATATAAAAAATAAATAAAAGATATAATATATTTTCTGTTTCAATAAAATATCATTTTAAACAATTTTTACAAGAGAAAATTAGAATTCTTAACAACTGTTAGTAAACAATAATATCTAAAAGTGCTTAACTAAATTAAAATTCTTACAGGTCTCAATTTCACAATTAAAAAAACAATATGAAAATCAATTCAGTAATTCAGTTTTGAATAAATCATAAAAGTTGAGTCACTTATTTGGACAATAAAGAAATGATCGTATGTTTTAAATTGTAATTAGTGTAATAATAACAAACAAAGATAATATTTAACTTACTTGGGAAGTGGAACAACGTAATTAGTTGCCAAACGAAATGAAAAAGACAATGAAAATATTATATTATATATATACTTTGACATTTTATATTAGCTATAATAGAACTTATTAACATTATTTTTATTCGTTATTATCACATAGGACTGATTTGAATTTTACCCATTTATATATAAAGATCATGGGACTTATCATCCACCGTATCACACAAATTTAAATGTTTATTCCTAATACTACTTTTTTTTAATATAATTAAATATTAGTAAATAAACACTGGTGTGATTGGATTACGTAATAATTAATAAATTTTCATCATATTTTTATTTGTATTACTTTTAATTGGAGCAAAAAAAAGGAATAAAAAATCAGTTTATCTAATGATTTATTTAATCTAATTTTTGAAAGTTTATTTTGTTTATGTGATGTCAAAAATTTAGTTTAATTTAAGCAATTTTAATCTGGTAACCTAATCTTTTTTAATATTGCATCTATATTTTAATACTACTTTATTTACATAATGTGATGTGAGCAACAAATAAAAATAAGAAGTTGTAATACTAAAGGAATTTATTTCAATAAAAACATGAATTATTAAAATTTTTTTATTAAAAAAAAAAGAAAAAAGAAACAAAAACTACTAATCATAGTTTTTATATTTTAAGGGGTGTAATTATTGTTATCAATGAAAAAAATATTTACTGTTGTATTAAATGTACATTTTATTTTACTTTTTTTGCCAGATAAATATTACTCGTGACTTATTTGTATTAAGAACATTGTATTATGAACATAATGAATAAAAATTTTAACTATGTATCTAACAAAACTTAATTTTTTACCCATGATGTAATGAGATGGTTATGGATTTGGAGTAAGAGTTTGTGTGTATGTCTGTTACCATTTTCCCCAAAAACTACTGCACTAATTTTATTGTGGTTTTTTGCGTTACATAGGTATCAGTTCAGAGCAGGGTACCAAGGAGCGCTGCAGTAGATGTGTTTCTTTAAAAGGGTTGGGCTAATTTTGATGTAGTTTTTTGCATTACATAGGCAAAACAAGCCTCAGAACAAGTTCTTAGATTAGTTTTACAGTTTCTAACTCCAGCAAAGTAACATTGTTTTGTGGATTATTAAATAATTTGTGCTGGTCAAGTATATTAAACTTTCATCAGCCTATAAACGTCCCGCTGTTGGGTACAGAACTAATAATCTTTAAAAAGTAATAAATAAAAAATAAAATTAAAAATTTAAAAAACCAATGACAAAAAACCTTAAAAAATGTGGAATAATTAAATAACTGTATTTTTACCTTATAATCCTCTCTGATATTGTGATATTGTTTTTAAGACAATAAAATTTAAGATTTTGATTGATCGTTTGCGTGACCTGCAGACTATATAGATAAGCTTTAGTTATTATCATAGTAATGCATGATGGTTAATCAGAACCTATAGTTTAACTGCCTTAAAAGCAATACTACAATGTCAAAGAGGATTATAAGGCAAAAATGCAGTTATTTAATTATTTCACAGTTTGTTGTGTGTTTTTTAGCAATTTTTAATTTTATTTTTTAATTAAGTTCTTGAAATTAATTTTTAGAATGCGATACTACTGCCATCTATTAAATAATAGTAAACTAACTTTTTTTAAATCTTATAACATGAGAAAAACTTTCAAATTTAGTTCTCCTATCGATAAACTATGTTGTATTAATATCTGGAGTGCATTCATAAATTTTCCAGTATTGGAACATTTGATCTTGTATTATATCAGACTGCAAGAATTATGATCCACAGCCCTGGGTGGCTGACTAAATGACAATGTAACGAAAAATGCAGATTCTTTTTAATGTTAAGATTGATAAAAAGCAAAACATCTATTTCATATCAAATGCTAAGTTTAAAGTTTTTTCATGAATTAGATTTTTAGTAATGTATTTTGTCACAATTTTCTACAGATATCCAAAAGCAAGTACCATTTTTTTTGTGTTTGATTTTTATAATTTAGGTTATACTTTTTATCAGCTTTAAGTGAAAATGTTATGTGAAAGCACAATTTTTTATTTCTCCCAATAGCAGTATTGGAATTTTGGGAAAGCAGTACCCAAAAGCAAGTCCAGCTCTAGAACACTCTGATTATTATGTAAGTTGTTCCATCATTAAAATACCTGTACAGTAATGTATGATTTAAATGATGAGGCAAAATGAAAGGGAATGAGGCATGAAATTAAACAAAGAGGCAAAATGACTTATTTTAAACTTTTAAACTATTTTAAACTTTTTTTTTTTATTACTTTTTTTTTTTTTAGATACATTATATCAAAACATTGTTTATATACATATTTTAAACATTATATATAGTGTTTTTAAAAAGGTGGGTTGGCTATGCTTTTTTTGATTCTACTTTTAAAACTAAACAAAAATATCCTTAGGAAAAATTTCAGTTTCTTCTTTGTTCTCACTTATCCTCCATTTCTTATTTTTATATAAAAATTTATATCTCATGTTCGGATAGATGAATCAGATTAATATTTGGTAAGTATCTTGGTAATGAAAGTTTTAAAATTAGCAAAAAATCAGGACTTAAATACCTTTGCAAATTACAAAATGGCAGCCATGTTTATTTTTCAATCTGTTATATTTCCATAAAAATTAGTTTTATCAAAATGTATGTTATACGCTAAAGTATTAAGCCTTTTATTTTGAACAAAATTACATTTTATTATTTATTAAAAAAATAACCAAGTTATGGCAAATTGATGTTGTAGTTTTGTGTCAGTTTTTGTCTTCCACTTTACATTCAGTTTGATTAAATATTAATTTTTTAAATTTATTGTTAATTTTAATATTGCAAATTAGTATCAAATTAAATAATAATTTTCTCACAATAATAAACCTATTAATTATAACAAAATTACAACATCAATTTTCTTCTTTTAGTTTTTCAATAAATCTTAGAGAAATCTAATAAACTATAACTATATTTTATAAGTACTTCAAATTACAGATCTAGTTGATAATGTCACATACCTTTCAAATGTATCATATTTGTAAAGAGCATGAGATTATGAATTCTAGTTTATCAAAGATGTTCAATACCGATATTAATACATATATAGGAGAAAAATGTCATCTTTTACTACTCATTTTGGAAGGTAAGATCATTGAACTTTGTATTTGAAAAATCAATGACATAGGAAGATGTCCATTGAACTGTGAAAAACTGTAGTAAACTGAACAATAGCTGCTATGGTATTCCTTAACATTTAATTAGCAACTACAGAAAAAGATAAATCATCTTTCTTAATCATTTTATTTTAAATATCTGAATTTTATTTTATTAGATTGATAGAGTATCTAATGAATATTTATAGATAAATTCATAGGTAAAAAGTTCATCAGTACATGTAATGCATGTTCTGACAATAATGTTCTCTTAATTTGATGCTCACAGTGTATGATCCAGTCTTATGAATATGACACATGTAAGTCATCTGAGAAAGAATCAGCTTTCTCTAAGAATAATGATGTGTATTATGCAGCCAGTCCTTGTGATGATTAGAATGAAGATGTCACTTGTATGAATTATATGATCTACATAGAAGGGTAGGTAAGCAGATTGGAACAGTTTATTTCATTTATAGAAAAATAATAAAAAAACAACTTCACTTCTCATTTTCTCTAGTAAACATGAATAGGATGATGCCTACTGTTTATATGTGTATAAAATAACCGTTACAGTGTATTACAATCTCATATGTTCTACTGATAATAAAAATGACAAGTTTGGCAAAAATAAAATAATTTAGCAGATGTTTAGAAGAAAACATTTCATACAAATTTTATTAAATTGATTTATTTCTAATGGATAGACTTAAATATATATAGGTATATATTTTATTTGTTAAATGTTTACTTGCACTGATAAATATTAAAAACAAATTTTAAATAAGCTGAAAAATAATAGAACAGTGTTTTTAAAATCAGAAAAAAAATTTCCTTAACAGGGAGAAATAAATATCAAGATGTATCATTTATAGAGATATTATTAATTCTTTTTAATGTGGTGGAGTCAACTCAGCAATCTAAACATATGACAGGTATAAGATATAAATAAAAAAATACAATTGTCATATAAAAGCATTGAAAATGAAAAGAAAAAAATATATACAAAAGTGAAAGTTACTTTTTATTTAATATTACGCAAATAAAAATAATAAACTGCAAAATTACATGAGAAAAAATTATAATTTAATTTTATAACAAACATACTTGAAGTTGTATTGCTAATTTTTTACAAAACAAATCATGTAAATAAATTTCATATAGCAAGCTAATCAATTTATTTATAAAACAATACTTGTAAAACAACTGGTATTTGTTGATAGTGTCTAAAAGACAGCCTTCACTGAAATACTTCCTTATCTTGCAATATCAAATTAAAGAAAAAAAAATCGCTAATTAAATAAGAAGTAGACAAAACAATGAAATGAATTACAATAAAACATGAGGAATGAAATATTTATTTTAATGTATGATAAAAAGAGGTATTAAATTTATTCAAACTAAGAGGTGGGAGAAAGGATGAAAAGAGATGGAGATATAAGTGGTATAAAAGATAGTTATTATTATATGACAGGGGTCATAATAAACAGGCACTGTTATTCATAAATGCTATGTATTTATGAGAGAAAGAGAGAGAGAGAGAGAAATAAATAAATTATATATATGTAAATATTACATCAAAGTATATATATCTATATATATATATATATATATATATATATATATACATAGTTTTGTATACAACATATGCATGTGTACACTTAACTATACAGTTAATACAAATTGGCCAATAATTCCTTATATTATACTAACTAAATGTGTTACCTATTCATCTAAATTATACATAAATTTCTGTCAACCTATAACAAGAAAGTTGTAGGCAACCTGATACGAGATAAAAGTCATCCCAAAAATTGGCATAGCTATTCTATAATAAACATCCCATGCCAGAATTACTACGGAAAGTGAAGAAAGAAGTGATTTAATGTTTTGTTGTTCACTGTACCAAACATACTGTTGCACATTAGCATGTCAACCATGTTGAAATGTTGATATTTACCTTTACAAGTGACATTTTCACCACAGGGATCAGTTCTACAGTAAAGATACTAAAAAATTGTGTTTTTGTTATAATACAATAAGTAATCTAAGAATTAAGTGAACAACCACAAGAGAGTAAATAGGTACATTAAAAAAAAACTTTTGAATATTATTAATGATTGAATTTAAATTGTAGGAACACTGTTCATCTAGAAGATCCTTTTGGAGATAATTATGATAATAAATATTACCTATTATGGTGATATTACCTTTGGAAAGTAATATTTTTCTTAGTATAATTTCCAACAGATCATTGTTAAAAAATGTTATGAAACCCCATTAAAATGTTGTCAAATTATGTATTTAATCGTTGTGTTTATTTGTTAATATGCATTTTTGTCATATTTATAAATTCCATATCATTCAAATCTAAGGTTCTATGTTTTGTTCGTAAAATCTGATTGTTATTGATACTGTGTTTGTATGTTTGTTTTATTTTTAAGAGATGATTTGCAAAGGTTGACTCTACTGCTCTACATAATATCTTTATCTATGAGTAAATGTACATAACGACCAGGTTGGTCTAGTGGTGAACTTGGCTGGCTAATCAGCTGATTTTAAAGTCGAGAGTTATAAGGTTTAAATCCTAGTAAAGGCAGTTACTTTTATATAGATTTGAATACTAGATCGTGGATACCAGTGTTCTTTGGTGGTCGGAATTCAATTTAACCACATCTGAAGAATGGTTGACCTGAGAATATACAAGACTACACTTCATTTACATTCATACATGTCATTTTCATTCATCCTCTGAAGTAATACCTTATGGGTTCAGAGGCTAAACAGAAAAGAAAGAAATATGCGTAAAGTTATTTCAATTAGTATTCAGTCTAATTACTACAGTCTATAATTATATACTACTGATTATTTATATTTTGTTATATAATTTTTTCTTTTTATTTGTAATTTCAAAAACAGAATGTACACTTTGTTCGCTTTGTTCACTTGATAGAACAAAATCAAACTTTGAAAGTGAGTTGTTAATAATCTTTAGTATTTTTAAAAGGTTATCTAGCTTCATCACATTATCCAATGAAAAAAACTATTGTTTAATTTTTTTAGAATATTACATCAAAGTAAACATAATAGACCATTTCAGTTTTATTTTTACCCAATAATTGTCAGAAGAAAGGAGTCATTTTTTTAATCATATGCTAATTTATGTCCATTTAATTCCAGAATACCACATTAATTTTCAATATAATTAAACAACACTTCTTAAACATACAGCTGACATCATTTAAAAAATAATTTGATGAAGTAATGATCTGTAGTAATGGATACTAGAAATTACCAGTGACAATCTGAAATTCATTTTAGTAATTTTAATATGAATAAAAAATTAAATTTCAAGTGTTGTTAATACATTAAGTAAACAGAAAAACAGAATTAATATATTTTTCCTGTGTAAAACTAGATGTGGATGTGCAATAATTATAAAGAAAAAAAAAAAAAATTTATTTTTATTTTTAAATTCTATATATTCTGGAAGTGAAGAATATAGTTATAAAAAAATTAACTATTAATCTACTTCACTGATGTAAAGCTAACTAAAGCTGAGCATTTGAACTGTGTAAATCACAAGATTTATCTTATTAATAAAATTAGAAATATATTTAATAGAATCCATTTTCTAAAAATTTAATACTGAACATTAAAGGCCTATTCGCAAATGTTTAACTGTTTTCCAAAGCTGATGAGATTAATAAAAACTTTTAAAAAATTCAATAACTATTAAAAAAATTAATAACGGTAAACATTTATACAGTACAACATGAAGAAAACTTATTAGAATATTCATATTTAAATAAAAATTTCATCAATGGACTGCGTATAACAATAACTAAAGTGCATTTAGCGCACTATGTAAGTACAACATATCGTTGGTAGAGTGCAGCACTAATCTTTTTAGAGTTTTTCTACCAAAATTTAATGTAAAATTAAGACAACTTCACTTTCATATCGTGGAATATATATTTACACAAATCGAAGACACTTAAGGAATATACATAAAATAAATTTTTTTCTAATAATTAAATGATACTGATGAAAATAAATGAAAGACAAATTTTTTTAAAGAGAATAAGCGTATTAATAAACTTTTACAATTGTACTGTATCTAGTAAAATTGAAAAATTGTTCACTAAAAGAATATAGATGTCAATGTAGTTGCGGATAAAACGTTCATTAAACAAATAACATAGCGACTGAACTATCCATCCTTAAGATTTTTATTTGTTTGTATTTTTTACATTAATTTACATTCATAAATTATGGTGTTTAATTGCCAAGAATATTATGTAGAAAATATTTCATATTTTTATAATACAGTACTCTTCTTTTGTTTTTTTAATACAAGAAAAATTAATAAGAAAATTCCAGCGTTCCGGTTTATTA
>JAAAKQ030422660.1:0-24790 GCA_010016005.3 Zanna intricata
TCTTGGCACAGACATTCGGTCTTATGCTCTAGGGCGACCGAATGGGGTGGTGGCGGGAGAAATGCCAGCAAACCAATCAATGGCTGAGACAGGTGGAGTTGGAGGAGAGAGAAATTGGGCTTGAGGAACCTATGAGAATACGGTTATCTACATCTTGCAAGGAATGAATGAATGGCAAAACATAAAAACACTAGCCGCGGGAACTATAAAAAAGAAGGAAGAGGACTCTACTGCCTGGGGAGCAGCTGATTACGTGTTGTAACCCTCAGACGAAAAGTTATCTCATAGCAGAAGAGCAGTACCAAAGAGCGAGGGGAGAAGGACAGACTCCTGAGGATTAGTTGCGCATCCGCGCTTGCGTTGATGGGCGACTGTGATGATGTACGGGGACTCTAGATACCCCGAACTCGGAGACACTCCCGCGGCTGCGTAATGCTTGATTGCGTGTCCGACCCTTGGAGGGGAGTCCGGTGAGATAGAAGGTGTAGTCGGTAGAACGCAGGCACACATACGCACTCTTAGTAACATCTTGCAGAAACTGTTAGCTGCCAGTAAATAGGGTTCCTCCGACTCACAGTGAACACAAAGAAAAAATAAAAAGGAATACACATGCATTTTAACAACACCTTAGGGAATCTTTAGTAAGTCCACACTTCATTCGTAATGGGACTCCTCCCCTCATCAGAGAAAAAAAATCACCCTGGTTCCCGGGAGACTGTCAATAATTCTCCCCAAATTTGCCATCAAGTCATCGATACTCCATCCAAGCTGGAAGTATTCCAACACAAGTACAGCATCGAGCATACCACTCGTGATTCGCAGGAGGGTGTATTTTTCATTATACAAGTGAAACATCCAGAAGACACCCAACAAATCTGAAGCGACTGTGACCGCGGATAGTGGTCGTTCCCTATGATAATGGATAGCATCCACCCCGTGGAAGCCGACCATCCTATCTCCGATTGTGTACGGACCAAAAATGATTGTTCCTGGACAAAAATGGTCCAGGAACCGTACACAAGACTTGACTTCAAGATTGTACTCCTCGAGAATCCTCTTGGCTTCACTGGTGCCGCCCGGGAATGATGAAGGTTTAACTGCCTCAGGCGCAGTTTTTGGCGAGAAATTGTGGCGACTGTCGTCCTCGAAAACTCCCCCCAGTTCAGGCGACGTCATAAGCTGTGTTCTTCATAGCTCTTACTTGAGCTACGTCATACGACCTGCATTGCTTGCTCCCGTCCCGCATCCGTGTCCAGCATCGAACCGTTTCACCAAAGCATAGGCTGCCTTGTTGGGGCAGTTAGCTGCCCCAACAAGTTAGTTTGTTAGTTGTTGGGGAGTCTTTGTCTTGTTGGGGCAGTTGGCTGTCTTTGTTATACCCAGTTAGGGTGCAGTAGTCATACATCTCTGATTGCGCTCTGCAGTAGAGTGATGGATGTCCAAAGCCTTGAAGCTTGTAATTTTGGGTGGGTTCTATATGATTGACAATCTTCTATGATTGCATGAGGTCCACCCAAGGAACAACCGATCACCGGCCATCAAGACCTGCCGGATCTTGGATAAGGTCTCTAAAACCCAGTGACTCTTTGAGACTTCCTTCAACCCCAACTCGAACCGCCTTGGTCCCCTTTAGGAAGTCCTCGATTGTCATATTTAACGCTGGATTGATAGTGTATAGCAATAAGGATTTCGAGCTATTCGGGCCTTGTTGCTCTTTGCAAATCATACACCAATATCTGGGGTCTCCGCTTGGCCAGCAAGCTTTCAGAACGTTGTTTTTCAGAACGTAAGCTTCCAGCAACCGTTTTGTCTGCTGCTTTCTAACTACCTCCAACACGACGACATTGTCCCTGATTTTCGTGATCCGGGAAATCTGAAACTTTTCACTCCGTGAATCCAGGACCTTTTTGAGGGGTAGCTCCGTCGGAGCAGACGAAGCTCCCGGACCAGGCTTAATCAGTACCATCTTGATTGTGGTCCCCTTAATCTTGCAGATCTGCGTTTGGACTGGCGGCGGAGGATTAACTTTTTAGGCCCAGGAGCAGCTGTTACCGCAGCGAAGGAGACAGGCTGCACCTGTCTCCTTCGCTGCTTTAAAACGGGTGAAGGCTTCTCCTTCATTCGTTTTAAAGACGCGTGGATCTCGCCAAGGACTTTACCCTAGCCGGTTTAAAGTCCCTGACTCCTACGACAACCTGGTTCACCTTATCCTATGGTCGAGTCACGACTGTATCTAGGGCCTGGATTGCACCCTGGAGGTTTTCACACTTTATAGCCAGCTTGGAGACCATCATACTACATTCAGAAAGATATTAGTCCACCAACTGGAGTAACTCAACCGACACCCTTGTCTCTTTCTTTGAGGAAATTTTAGCCCATGCAGCCCGCATCGTCTCAATTCGCACAAACCCTTGGATCCAGAACTAGACCTCTGTGAAGAAGGTTCCGCCCCGGAGACCTCGGGTTCAGAGCCACATTGCTTTCTTTAGACACATCCAACTTTGGAAGGAAATTTCACACCTTCCTGACCCGCAAAAACCTTGCCCTCCCTGTACGACTCCAGCAACTGTCTCTGCCTCACAGTTCGCGACAGACGCTCTTTCACGAGGGGAAGGGGTATCTCCCTCGCGGAGACCGCAGATCCTTACAAGAGAGCTGCGAACTGCCGATCGACCTCCTGGGTTTGAAGGGGTCGGTAATTAAGTCTTTCGCAAGAACCATAAAGTCCTCCAAGCAAGCTCTCCACCGGTTGCCCCATCACAGCTTTTCAACAGAAAAATACACCAGCTGCACTGTCAGACACTATAATGCAGCGAACGCAAACCTATCACCTAACACAAAACTAGACGCTCACGAATCTACGGACACAGTAAACTAAAAGAAACGTCCTTATTTTGCCGACAGTGACACTCCTACAACACACTACGCAGCTATTAACTCTTAAAATTTGACAACCATATATATATGCCTCAAAGGTCAGGTTTTGCAAGCATGAACATAACATTTTTAAATTTTTTTCAGTTAGATTGTTGTAAACATTTATATATGTATGTGCTCAGATTTTTTAAAGCTCCCAAACTGAAGCTCTATCTTAGCTAAGGCATCGTGAAAGTAAGTGAGAGTGAGAAAATAGTATTAAAATATAATGGGAGTTGGTATTGAAAAATACGTTTATAAAACTAGGAAACAAAAATTACTGATGAAAAATACTATTTCAGGTATTCAGTTATGATTTCTGTGCATCTGTTTATTTACTGTCATCAAGACTTTTATAATTCCTACGTTTTCTGTATTTTGTAATATCCGCTCACTGGGGGAAAGGCATACAGCTCTAATCTTTTTATTCTTATACAATATGTTATTTATGTTACTATCGAGAGAAAACGAACGAACTTACTAATCATACGATGCTGAGAAGGAAACTCTTCTTCGTTCTGATCGACAAAGCCATTTATCTGAACGCACTCACTAAAGCGTTGTAGAGACGGAACTTAAGTTTTTCCGAATGGAATGTATAGCTTAGTATGAACCGTTTTACAGGACGCAAGTGTTGTTCCCTCTGAAAAAAAAACAATCGGTTAAATATTCGAAAGATTGTTAGTCTGTCTTCCTGGTTATCTGTTACCCATGCGGTCTCCTCCTTTTATTCATCTACGTATTAGTTGTTTATTTTATTTTTCAAAGCCTGTTGAAAAGATGTAATTATTACATTCATTTGAAATTTAGTCAGATTTTATAGGAATATATTTCGAAAGACCATATCACCATGTTTTGAGGAATGAAAGATTGCCCGACTATAAATCTAATTTAAATAGAGCTTTAGTAAATTGTCATTCCAAAAACTCAAATTTACTCGGGATAAAACCCGAATGCGAGTACATTTGCTTTAGATTTGCTCCTCTAATTTATATAATTTTGTATCATTTGAAGTGACAACATATAAAGTTAATGTGCTTGGCATTCATACTCTCAGTAACTATTTATCGCAAATATCTCAAATTAAAATTAATTTTTCGACTTATTTCGTTCCATTATTTACACGGATGGGATATGAAATTTTCGTTTAAATTTTCAAAGAAAATTTGGATCAAATGTTATTCAGATAAGGAAATGAAGTTATTATTTATTTCTTTTCTTAGTTTTATTGTAGTTTATTTTTATCTACATATAATAAATATGGAAGTAAATAACGTTAATTGTAAAATTGACATAAACCAAACTGATAAGTCACGTGTTCAGTAGAATATGGGTTTATTACATGAAAAATATTAATTTATTAAAACTGGCATTTAAAAACAATTCAAATTCAAATTTAATAATATTAAAAATTAGCTGAATTAATCTTTCTTTTCTTAGTTAATATGGCTTTTTTAAACTAAAAATTAGAAAAGCGGTTTTATCTGATTTATTAACGTGTAACCCACTAGAAATACAAAGTAGAAAGAAAATAATAATAATAATAAGAGGAATATGTTTGTTATCCATATACGAAAAGCGTTAAGTGGAAACAAATCCATTATCATCAGACGTTGCTGCGGTAAAGTGTTAGCGATATTGTTACAAAATCATGAGAGAAAATGGATTTATTGTGTAGTGCTATTCCATTCATTAACAACATTGAGATGAGGTGAACTGGGGAGCTGATTGGATGGTGTTGGCGGCTTATAACTATAATCCATTCTCGGAAAGCTATCTACCAAACAGTGTGACAGCAGTATACCGAGCGCCTAGGTCAACCCCTACAAAATTGTCTCCTCACTCTAAGCTCGCACTTGTTGAACTGCCTGCCCTAACGCTAAAATGGCTCCCTGCCATCCTCCTCTTCAGCTGCTGCAATGCCCTGGATGTAACGATCGATATCTCCTCTTCTCCTTAACACATACCATCCTAATCTTTTTAATTTTTTTGACTGAAAAAAAGCTATTGCATTTTTATAAATAAACCTCTGAAAATTACAAAAACTTTTATTATTTTTTTTGATTAAAGATTGAATTAATATAAACAATAACCCATTATAAGAACGTTGTTATTTGCGCAATTTTCACGTTAATTTTAATTTTGTAATTATTTCCATAATTTTAGCGTATTTAACGCGTTATGAATTCTTTGAAGCCTTTACAATTAACATATAGTACGGGCAAAAGATAATACTAGCAGCATATACGAAGTGGCATAAAAAATACGGTGAATTATGTTATAAAAAACAAAATAAAAAAGTTGCCTTAAATATGAATTAATCTCCTTCAAAATACTGTCCTTCGCTGGCAACATACTTATCCCAACATTGAATCCACGACTGGAAGCATTTCTGGAAGGCTTCTTTTGGAATGGCTTTCAACTGCTCTGTCGTGGCCTTCTGAATGTCAGGAATGGTGTCAAAACGTTTCCCTTTTAGCACATATTTTATTTTTGGGAAGAGCCAGAAGTCGCATGGTGCTAAATCTGGTGAGTAAGGCAGATGTGGACAGACAGGAAGACTTTTAGCAGCCAAAAACTTGCGAATCAAAAACGACTTGTGGCAAGGCGCGTTATCATGATGAAGAAGAAAGCCGTTGGCCGCCCATTTTTTGTCTCTTTCTTCGCACATCGTTTCGCAGACGTTCCAGTACCCCCTTGTAAGATGTTAAATTCTTCATTAAGCTCTCGTTCGCCTGTTTGAACGAACAAGTTTCGCCACTTTTTGCATATTTTCATCTGTTTTTGAGGTCGAAGGACGTCCCGACAGTTCCTCGTCCTTAATCGACTCATTTCCACTTTTAAATCGCTCATACCACTTGTCAACAGTCTTCAAAGTTACCACATTATCACCATACACTGATTTTAAAATTTTGCAAGCTTCTTTGGCACTTTTTTTCAACTTGAAACAAAACAATGTTAATGCGTTGTTCAAGATCCATGTTTCACGACAGACACTGCAAACACAACCTCGCTGTAGCGGCTATAGAAGAAGACTGACAAGCCGGAACGAGTTCAAACTTGTCACTACCTGTCTAAACACATGGAGGATATGAGACATACTAGTTGAAATAGGTGCAGCGTAAGTAATTGCTGCTATAAAAATTCATTCACCGTATTTTTTTATCACACTTCGTACTAGTATATAAGTAGTACTAGTATGTAGTAGTAGTATATACTAGCTCAAATTATGTAGATTTGAGCTTTTCCAAGCTTCATTATTATCAAATCATGCATCACATTAGCACCTTGCTTTACAAAAACTAGTCGGATGGAGAGTGAAGTAAATTTAGTGTTCAGGTTGCGTCCTTGTCAGGCATTAAGACATCACGACACAGATAATGAGAAGGACATTCTATAATGTATTCAGCTGACTGGTATTGCAGTGTGAACAGTGCAATCAGATAACAATACGGCGGTGTGTTGTGAATATGTAGAAGATGAGCGTCTACTTTATGCAGTTTGTTCACTCATCGCAAGTCTGGCACAGCACGAAATAACTTATCTCGGCTTGCAAAGTTAAACTGAGAAATGAAACAAAACCCATAATAATTAACCGGTAGTTATCACTTGTTAGTTGATCATTTAACACTGATACTGTAGCAATAATTTTATTTGTCGAATACACAATTCCAGTAGTAAGAACAGACACATATTCATACTAGCATCTTCATCGCGGTTTCGCCCGTTCTGTATGGTTACTTACGTTTTTCGTCATAGTCAATTTTGTTATTTTACTTTTTTTTTAGTCAAGTTACTGAAGGCAAATGCACCCGTCACCTCCCACGTACAGAAACACTGTAAGTGGCTATGCTGGTTGAACCACCGCGCCGTACATTATAGCACCCTTTAAAAAATCGAAATTCAAAAAACCCAAAATTGATTTTTAGATATCTAAAGAATATTTGCTAGCCCCAATCTAGTGAATATATGTTTCGTATAGTCTAGGTCTTTAGCGTTGTCTGTTAAACTAATTTTTTTAATGTGTAATTTCAAATTTCTTGTCAGTATCAGTCGAGTGTTAATGAATACTCCGGTTATTTATTCTTTAAGGAAACATTTTAAATTTTTTTAGATTTATTCCTCTCTTTCAAGAGAGGAACTATTTGTGATGAGAATTTTTATTTTTAAATATTTTTAAAATGACAGTGACATAATTTTTCGAACTGAGTAAGATATACGTCTTCTATTTAAAAGTAATCATTATTAACCGTAAACGGAAAAAATTTAAAATTAATCTATAATATTTTGCGACAGAAAGAGTGACTTAACAGAAACTTTCACATTAAAATGAATTTAAAAATTAACACTGTAATTATCACCGGCAGATAGAATCACGAGATTTCCACCTCTCACTTTTCATGTAACTACTTTCATATACTTTTGCTTTCTTTGATAATTTATTTCATAATTTCAGATTTATTCAAATTAAATAAACTAACTATTACACGTTTAATGGGTATAATTTTCAGCGGATATTTGTAGATCTTTTGCAGGGATTTGTAACTTATTTATGCATTCTGAAATCTTAGGTAAATGTTAAATACATACAATAATTTTTATCGGTTGTAGATATCGTTTTTTTTTTAAGTATTTTACTCTTCTGTTTTAAAAAATAAAATCTCTGTAATTTTTGAAGTGGTGCGAAAGAAGCAGTAAATATTACTTTTAAGACTAATAAACTTAAATATCTTAAATTATAAACAGATTGAACCCATCACATTTGTCTTAGACGTATAACTTTTACATCGGTCTACATTATATTTAGAACTAACCGCTCACGATTCGTTTCGGTCGCCCTTCCCGTCTAGTTAGAAAACTCCCCACTTGGACCCCCGCTGGGTTCGTTATCCTCATGGTTGTGAGAATAATACTGATAAATAACAATTAAAGAATTCATACTTTAAAAATATCTGAAAAAGAAAGTAAATAACAAAAGACAGAATAATAGTTCAAGTAACTGTGGTAAAATACACAGACTTTTTACGAGGAAACCTTTCACACTTTCATCCCAAGGGAGCTAGGGCATTGATCTGTAGCTTAAAAACTTCCGTGGGATAACAATGTATCCTGAAAATTTGAAAGGAATCGCTCAGATGGTTCTCGAGTGATACTAATGCTAACGGACAGTCAGACAGGACCCGCCACCAACTTTCGAATTTTATATATAAGACATAAAAAAAAAAAAAAAAGTCTACTTAATTCCATATAATTTACTTCTCAAAGTGAGCTTGTAGTTACTTTTCTTGAATAATTGTTGGTATTCTTAAATCATTAATGTTTATTTAAATTTTTCTTTTGGTCTACTTCATATTTAATATCTGAGTCGTGTTATTTGTGATACCCTGGTTATTGGTTCTCGCTGCTACCGATTTATTTCAATGTCATGAATAAATTATTTATTTCAAAGGTGCTAGTCTTAATCAGTTTGTTAAGCAGAAGGCGGAGCCCTACCTTATACAAAAAACGTTAAGTCATTCAACAAGTTGCGTATTATTCTTTTACGAACTCTTTATATATATTTTGTTTTGAACGAATATGCATTGTTTTAAACATCGTGTCCTTGTACCACTCTGCAGGTATTTAAAATAACAAAGAATAAAGAATAACTTTTATTTACTTATTTTATTTTTTATTTTAACAGCAATAACTCATTATAAATTAGGTATGATGAACATCATAAGAAACGTACCGTAAACTATAGATTTATTCTAGCTAATCTTAGTTAAAAAAAAAAACTCTTCAACCACTCTTGTAGTGACTATTCGATTATTATTATTACAAGGGGTTTTGAAGTAGTTAATTATCCTACGGGTATTAAATATAACATCAAAATACAGAGTACTAGAGTACTTAAGTATGAATTATGATAATATGAAATCCTAGTGTAAAGTTCACAAAAATAGCAACTGCTACTTTTATAGTTTTCTGTACTATATTTAGTGTTTCCTTAACGTTTATTAAGGAATTTTTAGAATAAAAATTTATAAAACCAAAAAACTAGATTACGTACTTCAATACAAATTATAACACCTGCAAGTGAATTCGTAATAGTGGTTCTTTTTTAATGCTCAATTAACCTGACAAATTTCGTATAATTTGAAGTATGTTTGATAAAATTAAAATGTGAATAGACTGGATAAATGTTGTATAGACTGGAAATTTTGAAAATATCAGAGTGATATTTAATTCCCCGATTACTTGTAACGAGTTTAAAACCCATAAAATCAGTTTGATGATATTTCTTTTAGAATTAAAATTCCTAGGCTATTTCCTACCTGTTGTGGTAGGATTTACTTACGATCTATATTAGAATTATCTGGAGATGAGAATAACGGATAATCAGTCAAAAGGTGGACGAGTTAATATCATCTTTAAGTGTTCTGTCACAATTGGTTGCATCGTTAAAAATATTATCGATTAACTCTACATTATTGTGACTTCGATTTTTTTTTACTTTCTATATTTTTAAAATTTCTTCGGATATCGATTAAAATTTCGTTTTTAAATACTTTTTACAAGAGCATTCTAAAGCTAAATCATACCTTAAACTCATACGAAGTATCTTTAATACCGCGCTGTATCGGACAGACAAATTATTCAGATATGCTTGTGAGTTAGCAAGTGTTTGTGTTTTCTTAAATATACTAAACTAAACTAGCAATTAATATTATTTATTTTTGACGTAGAGAATTCTTGAAAGGTCTAGAAAATCAGAGAAATTTCTTTCATGCAGTTTAAGAAAGCTAAGTTTTTACAACAGAATTAAGCTATAAACAAAGAAGGGAAATTTTTGTTACTTCGAATATTAAATGAACCATCTTTTTATTTTTATTTTACGTTTAATTCTTAAGCATTCACCTTTTTTAGTTATATAAGCATTCATCATTTTGTACAATTTTTAATTTGCCTTTAGATTAGATTCAATTTGTAAAGAATGATACCAACAAATTTATAAATTAATTCTTAAATTTTACTTTAACTCATCTGATCTCTTATTTTAATTTACAGTTACTTTATTTAGCCTACATTATAATGATATTTTCATTGAATTTTTTTTTATTTTAATTTATCCATAATGAATTTTATTAAAGTTCTGTTTTTGTTAAATACATGATTGTTTGAAATCGGCTGAACTATTTAATTTATGTAATTAGTTTTGTTTATTGTATCATCTCGTCTAATTATATCAAAATTTTTCGTCTTATAACAGCTCGTTTAAAAGTTAATTTTGATCAGTTCTGATAAAGAACGGATTTTTCATTCTTGTCATAAATTTTGGAGATATGTGTTTCTTATTAACTACGTGTTTTTTACTCAGTTGTATATTTTTTTTACTTTAAAAAATATAAAACTACTTAAAATGCAGTTTGTGTAATTTTTAAACAAATTTAATCAGATTAAAACATGAAAAAAGAGCTTTGGACAGAAAGAAACTACTATAAGAAAGTAACCAGCTTTAATTACTATTTATAAAAAGCAGGCCAACTATTCTGAAGCCCGGATTCTTCAGGAATTCAAGGTGGCTGATGAACCTCGTAGTCTAAGGATGAACCTCAAAAAGAGCCAGGCCTTGCTTCAACAAGTTTGCCAAGGAAATAAAAGTCTCTGAAGAAGAACTCGAACAGGTCGATCATTATATTTATCTTGGCCAACGGACGTCAACTGAAGTGACTCAGTCAAAGAAACTGAATGACGGATTGAGCTGGGATTGCAAGCACTCGGAGACTTCATCGTTTTCAAGAACAAACTCCCCTTTCTACCTTAAAAACAAAGTTTTCGAACAATGCAAGCTTCCAGTCTTTGCTTATAAAAGGGAAACTTGAACATTTACCATTCAATCATTACAGAAGCTGCAGGTAACACAAAGAAATTTGGAACGTTATATGCTTGGAGTTACCTAACGGGATAGAAAGACCTGTGAATGAATGTAAGAACAGACTAAAGTACATGATATCATGAAAGTTACATAATTAAAATGGTGAGTTGGCCAGATATAAAGAAGAACTGATGGAAGATGGACTGAATTAGCACTTGATTGGATATTACTGGACCTTACAGGTCCGTAAAAAATCAAAACCTCGTTGGAGTCATGATATATCAAGGTACGTAGGACCGATTTGGCAGTCGATCGCACAAGACCGTATTAGTTAGAAACGTGCTGAAGAAGCCTTCGCCTGCAGTGATTTGACAACAACTGAAGGGGATGATAAATTCATCTGTTTGTGTATATATATATATATATATATATATATATATAAAACATGTTCTGACATGAAGATGATCTTGTAATCTTCATGTCAATATCTAAAAACAAAGATTACAGATAATCTTCATGTCAGTATCTAAAAACAAATTTCTAGATTTTTCGAAATTTGACCCAGAAAGGGAGGAAGAAAAGTAAAACGATTTCGAACAATGATTACAAATTTTTCCCATTTACGAATATTCTAAACAAGATATTAACTCGATTTGGGATGCAAATACTCTTCAGATATATATCTAAAAATCATTTTCGGGTTTTTTTAATTTCGATTTTTTTAGGGGTGCACGGTGTACGGCACTGCGACGTAATCAACACAACCACTGCCACCGTTACTTTATCTGTGATGCGACTAGCTGCACCTGCCTCCGGTTACTTGACTAAAATATACAAAATAAGAAAGAATTTGTTAAATATATTAAAGGAACGATCATTTTCTATTGGTGTTTGTCGGATAACGCTACGAAACGGACGAAATACTTTTAGCGAAACGAAGGATAGATTACCAGCTGTAATTATTATTTATAAAATGGAGCACGACTATTTTGAAACCTCCATTCTTCAGATCACTCAAAATTTCGGTTCTGTACTCACCAAACGTTTGCTCTAAAGACATTACAATACACTGATACTTTTTTTTTTATTTTTTTTTTTAACCTCCGGAACCACCGTTAAGGTATATCTTCAGAGGATGAGATGAATGAATTGTAGCTTGTGTGAAAAATGCCAAGCCTGACTGGGATTCGAACCCGGGATCTCCGGATGAAAGGCCGAGACGCTACCACTTGCGCCACGGAGGCCGGCAATACATTGATACTACTTATTATTAATTGAACTAATTTTATATTATCATATTAATTTTTATTTATCATTATTATTCTCATAAGCATCAATTTAATGAAACAGGGGTCTAGGGAGCAGAGTGCCCTGGCTAGATGGGAAGATTGCCTAACTGGCAATTTTTTTTTTATTCAACTCATGCACATTTAGTACTATTTGTGTTCATTTCGTTTAGGATACTTGGTATTTTTGAATAATTACTCTTTTTTTTTTTAAATGAAGCTGTGACGGGAACTGCTTATCTAAATATAAATACTGAAACAGATAATTTATCTGGAATCATTGACATCAGTTTTTAAAGAGCATTCAACACTTATCATAGTTACCCATAGCTTATGTAAAGTTTGATTGACGTTTTGAGTTCGAACAATGATTTTCTCCTGTTCTATGTATTACACGTGGTCTTTAATCTTTTTTTTTTTTTTTTACATTTAATAATTTACTTGTTAGTATTAACTGCATTTAATTAAACAATAATATTAACATTTTTTTGTTAAAAAGCTTCCATTTTAATTGAAGTACTGAAATTTATGGGATGAGATTGTGGAGAGAGAGACACTTTACCGATACAGATATTACCATTAACAATTTTTTTTTTTTAATTACGTTTATGTTCTTAATATTCTATCAGTATAAACAGTCATTAGCCTGCTTTTAGATGACCTAATATATGAATTTTTTTTCTTGACTGGTTTTGTTATAACCATAATGAATTATAATTGTTAACGCGGCTTTAAAACAAGTATAGTGAACCTTCTAGGTTGTTTCAGTAAGATTAAATACATAATAAGTAAAACCATAGTCTCATTATAATATAATGCAATACTTAATACAATTAATATAATACATCGTGATATATACGATGTAAGCGTTATGTGATTGTATGAATAGATTAAGGTTTTAATGCTTCTGATGTCAGTCTAAAAGGTTTAAAAAAATAATCCAGTAAAGTTATTGCTTCAATAATTCTCTTAGTTACAAAAATTTCGACCGGGAATTTTTATACGTTTCCATTTTTTAGGCATTCGTTTTGTTGATATCTAAGAAACAATCATATATATATATATATATATATATATATATATATAAAACCCACTAAAAATACAACTCTTCTCTAAAAATTTGAGTTATAAATTTTGTTTAGTAACCTTATACAGTATTTTGTACGTTATCAGCAAATTTTTTTTTGTTATTTATTTCAGTTTTGAAGTTTTACACGGTAATGTTTTTAAATGTTCTAATTTAGAGACTTGTTTCTTTTTTAGACGTTTCGAAAAAAAATTTTTAATCGAAATATCATTGTAATACACAATTGCAACCTTGCTTTCAGAATCGTAAGAATATAATTGAGATTTATTTACATTTCAATTACTAGTACTTTCATTGACAATTTCTATTAAAACGGCTTGAATACGATAAATGTCATTTCTGTTTATTTACACTACCGTGCACATCTGTTTAATTTAAAAATCCAGCTGTGATTTATCGCTATACTTACTTAGTGAATTGTATGTTTATTTTACAGAACGCCACTCAAGACTGGATCGAGCTCTTGGAACGAGTTCAATGCAGAAGACTTGATGACCAGCGGTGTGTTTTACCTCCTTATTTCTCACAGGTAACAACTTTTCGTAAATAAAAAAAATAAAAAATACATATATATTATACATTAATATCTAAACATTTATTTATGTTTTGTGACGAATGCGTAGTGAAATTTATACTATCGTCATCTGTTCTCCAGACGGCTAAATATCAGTCGTCAGCTCTGAAAACCAAACATATATTAGCTTACCATGTGGGGATTCCGGATTTATTTGGACATAGTTAATTTGCATTATCCTAATAATTCTATTATTCAAAACTTATGCAAATAACAAAAAAGGTAAGATTTAAAAGAATAGCATTTTAAAGTTCTAGTACAAATTTACTTGAATGAATTGTATGGAAATGTTAAATTTTAAAAATGAAATAACTAAAAATTATATTTTTCTGTCGTTTAATATTTACTTTACATGAAATATTTTTAAAAAATAGTGACTTTTCTTTTCTTACTCCTATAAAAAATAACGAAAAATAAGCATCTGATGTTTTGTACCATTAAGATATTATTAATGATTTTCGTGAGATCTTACATTTTTTATAACTTTTTATGCGGTTTGTAGTATGGAATAATTGATTTTTTTTTTTTTTTTAATTTGACCAGAAAATCTCTGTGATGCATAATGGATAATTTCCTCAGTAATTTCACCAAATTTAATATTTTAAATAAATCCCCGTGGGATTTTACAAAAGTCCCCGTGCAACGCTCACACATACACATTCAGAAGACATATTATGAAATCTATCGAATATTGTTTGAATCCTAATACTCGATTATACATATTTAATATTCATGTATTTTTAGACGGAAATTTGACACTCTATTTTAAATTTGCAGTTATTTTACAGTTTTAAATAATTTATGTATATATTGGTGTCAAGAAGAATATATAACCGTAAACATTCATCAAATTCTCTCCTTCTTTGCTCAAATACTTTGAAAAAATAGGCAGAAGAAACTATTGGGTGGAATGTGCATATACATACATACATATATTTAATATATTGCTTCTGTATATTAAACCTGCAGGATTGGTGAAGATTATAATTCTCGTATACATAATACGAATTAGCAAACCAGCTTTGTGCAATGTGAAGTATTACCTTATTTTGTAGGATAACTATACCTTAAGAATAAATAAAGTAAACTATAATATCTAATGAGTTGTAGTAAAAATACCACAAACATTTAAACTCCCGCAGTTAGTACTATTATACAACTTTTATCATGAATAGCATTGTTAACGCATTATTTTCTATAGAAAGAAGTATATTAAGATTTCCTTTACGTTATCAGTTCCAGTCTTTCACAACTTTGTCGTTTATAAAGCAACTATGATACATGAGACACCTGTAGAATTGCTTTCTCTAAGAGTAATGATTTTTTTCTCTACGCCAGTCCCTGTGAAGAATTACTGAAGAGTTAATGGATTACTTCCAGTACTGAATGTCACTTGTACTTTGATGAGTTTGACATTCAGGTTTGTAATTTATCTTCATAGTATGCCTGTTATCAAATGCTAATTATTCTGCAGAATAGAATACCATTTTTGGAAGTCATCTGTTTCTCATCATCAAAAACTTTTCGATTGTGACACATAATTTACGTCTAATATTAATAACAATTACATTTTTTGTTTCTTTTTTTTATACTTCCATTACTATTCTTTTTTTCTGTTGCATGTTTTATTTTATATATACATGTTTTTCTTCTTTTGGTATAAATATACCTAAGCTTATACGTATATATATATTTAAATAATATATATATGTTTTATATATACATATATATATATATATATATATGTTTGCTATTATTTTTACAAAATAATGTTAATAAAAATTATATATTAATTTAATTATTTGATCTATATTTTACATTATGTTATTTTCTTACGTGATGTTCAGTCATTGTCGTCGTGAAAATTTACAATTATTTCTAAGAGTTGTTTCCTGAACATCGTTGAAAAAATATTTCTGTTTAGATTTACGATACTTCTTAAATAAGACCACCGCTCAATTGTTAAGCTGTCTTCGGCCTCATTAATCAGACTTTCTATGTCTCTTAATGTAAAGGCTGCAGTTTTTCTCAACTACTTACATGTTTTTTTATTTGTGGTAAAATTAATTTTGTCTCAACTGCGAAGAGATAAACGTTCAAAAGAATAAGATTTATTAGCTGCTATGAAAATTAATTGGTAAATATTTTCATTTTTTATTATAAATTTATCCGCAGTACTTGTAGCAGTTCAATATTTATCTTCGATGAAGAAACCAAAACATCCCTATTATTTAATAATTTAAATATTTTTAATCGAATAGAATTAAATGGAGTTTGTAAATTATTTATTATAGTAATGGGGTCATTAATAATAATCATTACAAAACTCACCAACTAATTATTTTTAAAAAAATGAATAAATCATTCAGCAGTAAAAAACACATGGCATTGGTTTTAGCGTGAGATTGCTTTAAACAGCCTTAAATTATGATCAAAATATCCACTTACTGATAGACAGCAAACCTATCTTACAAGTACGTCTGAGTTCAATACCTGTTTTCTCTTTTTAGAGATTATTTAATAAATTACTATCAAATGAATTCCACAAAATAACCGTTTTGTTTAGTTCTAGTTAATATGTAGTTTTATAGGGTTCATGTACTATAAATATCAAAAGAAATTAAATAGTATTTTAAGTAAGCAAAATTATTAATATAATATTTTTGACAAAACTTTCAAAAACCATTTTCTCCTCTTTTTACCACCCTGATAAAAATAGAATATTATACCCCGTCTCAAAAAAATATATATATTTTATACGGCTATAATATCATCGGAGAATTTTGTTTCTGGGCTTGTTACATTTATCAGTTGTTTTAAAGATTAAATTTCAACTGTTTACTTAAGAAGAGAGATCTTCAACAGGTAAAATTACCCATTCCGTGAACTGAAAATGCATAAGCAGGAGGAAGTAACCGCGTTACGAGAAGGGTAGAGTCATCTCATTTCACGCCAAACCGTGCATAACAGCCTGATTTGGCGCTCAATTCTGTAGAACTTAATCTTAATTTATTTATTGAAAAGAACAAAGTATTTTTTTAACTATTTAGTTTTTCTGATTACGTGTCGTTCAACGTTTAATTTTATACTTAAGCTCAATTTCCTTAATTATTTGCTCAGTTGTAAATTTACAATTGTTGATTAAACACGGTATATATAGAGGTACTTCTGTAATCGATTAGTATTCGTATCGTTGAACATACGAAAGAGTTTAATCGACTTCAAAACCTGCCAAAGGGCTGTTTTGATAAAGGCGTTATAAAAATAAAAGATAATGTGTTTCATGCAGAGTATGAGTTGCCTACCTTAAAAAATTGCGTTAAGAACGTCACAATGGTATTGATTTTAAAGCTAATGAAACAACTTTAGCAGTTATTTTGAAAAAGAAAGGTTTCATGTAATGTAAAACTGAAAACAATAAGAAAATGTTGGAAACCAATGTTTGGTGGAAGAGAATTTAATATTATTTTCCATTATTTTTTTTTTTATTTAAAATAATTATTATTTCTGATATAATGTATATTATTTATTGATAATATACTCGTATATTATCAATAATAATTAATAATATTAACAATAATTATTAATTATCAATAATTAATGATAATTTAATAATTATTAATTATCAATAATTAATGATAATTTAATAATTATTAGATTATATGATATTTATCGATAATATTAATTTTCTGTAATCATAAATTACAAAAAATCTAATGCTCCGATTGATTATTTGGACAGACTTCAAATTTAATATCGCATAATACCTAGGTAGTGAAATAAAAATTTTTATTGCTCACAGTTACTAAATTTTTATACGAAATATCGTTAAATTTGATGGTTGTAAAGAAAAAACTCACATTTTAATATAAGGTTGATAATTTTTTTTAATCGGTAATCGAAGTTACGGGATTTGGGAGTAGTATAAAATAAAATTGGCTTAAATATCATGATATTTTAATAATAAAAAAAATAATAAACGACACGATTAAATAAAACAACATTTGTTTAAATAAATTCTTTGTCGCATATGTAAAGAAGAAATGGTTTTAATTTGGAATACAATCTGATTTTAAAATTGTTAAAACTCTAAACTCATTTGTTACATAAACTGTCATTGCCAAACTGTCAGCTGTTAACTGTCATTTGTTAGGCAAAGTACAATACGAGTGGTATTTCATTTTATTTTACTTCAACTGCCACCTTTGTTTTTATATCGTTCCCTCGTTACCTGCGATGATTGCCCCTGTTGGTCTAAAGAGATACTCTTAGTTGAATGTGTTCAATAAAAATTTTGACTGCAGAAATATGAAAATACAGTATAATACATTTTGCACGTTATTTATATTACGAGACTTAAGTGACTTCTTAATTTCACTTACAAAAATATTTTCCGTAATGAATGCATCATTAAAATGTTAACCAGAAGTTACATTTATGCTTTATCTGAATTCCCTGACCTGAATCTCTTACTTACTCCTTTATTCTTTCTTTCTCTACACCTTTAGTCTTTTGTCCAATTTGTATCCTTTTCTAATGTTTTAACATGTACTTTATTACAGTTTTTCCTGCTTTCTGCCAGCTCATACTGTGTAATGTTTTGCATATTTTATCAATAATTTCAATATGGGTTTATTCCTGAGCAAAGTCTCATGATATTGTTAAACAGCAAGATAACATTTTAGTATATCTGTAATATTAAAACACTCGCTGCTGGCTTTTCATCGATGTATTAACCCTCCTTAGTGAACTATCTTTTTTTTCTTTTTAACTCGCTTAAATATATAGTTATCAACATTTATATATGTTTTGGAATATAAAATATTAGTAAAACCTGAAAAACACGTGTGCTAACGCACGGGAAAAAGCAATGGATTTATACCTTCTGTGCTGAACACTCACTCGCGCGTGGTTGAGCGTATTTGTAATCATCTTACTTGTTCATGCTGGCAATTTATATTAAATAATTTTCTAGTCTTTTAATTAGATAAAAATAATTTATTTCTTTGTTTTCTGGAAAAAAAAATACCTAAATTTGTGGGTTTTACTTATAAAAAAGTTTGTGTTAATTTTACGTGCAATAAATCCTTAATTTATTGTGTATATCAATAATAATTGATTTAGATGTTTTCATTTTACTTTTGTATCAGATTAATTTACAGTTCATTTTCATCTGATTTCATCTCTCATCTAACTTGTTCTGAAAGTTAGTTTTAACATAAATTCCTCTGAACCTTTTAGAATAGATCTGGCAAACACGTGAAGGGACGTAATTAAAACTTGTATTTTAAACATATAATGAAATAATACATTGTTTAATTTTTATCCTTTAGTATTGATATATATAAAAAAAAGGAAGAAAGATGTATCTGGTAATAGTAATAACAATTCAGAGTTTGCTGTGATGTACAGTGTAAGAAAAAATATAAATGTAATTATGCCGACATGAGAACAACTTAAGTTTAAGAAAAAAGGTCTTTACTCAATACAGCGGTTTTTGAAAATTATATATCTCTTGGAGTTTTCTGTCGAAGTAAAGAAAAAAAAATTAATAAATATAATGAATTTTATAAAAAATTTTTATCAAAAATATGTATTGTTAAGTAATAATATATAAATAACATCATAGCAATGTATTAAAGATTCAGTTTGACAGGGGGTGTGGTATAAGCAAGGTGAAGTGGAGGAACCCATCTTGAATAAAATAATTGAAGAATTCTCAAACACTCAAACTATACTAAACCTTAATTAACTAACACTCAAACTATAACTGCTGAATAAATTACTCTGTCAAAATAATTACGTTATCATCTCAAATTATAAAATGTATATGAAGTATTGCTTTTAGGAATTGAGTTTTTGAAATTGACTAAACAGCTAAACGGTTTATGTAAGAAATGTTTACTGTTTATAAATGATTCTGTAGTACAAAGTTCAGTTTTACAAAAATGAATTGATAAGTAACCGAAACATCTGGTACATTGTCACTTTGCCAGCACCTTTTTACCGTATAATGTGAGTGCACCCAGGTTTCATGTAAATAAATAAATAAAATAAACGTGTCGTAAAATTTCTTGCTCGAAGTCAGTTACCAATAACTAACTTGTAATCAAAAATGATAAAACAATTAGATTCTAAATATATTATTTATTTAGATTTCTAAAAATAATTACCCACGGTTACCGCAGGAGTACAGGTATTACAGAAAAGGATAGTGTAACGCATATTACAAATACGTGCCTTGTATATTTGTCTGCTAAAAAACTTTATTAACAGCAGTTTTCAATCCCATTAAATATATTTACGTTTATAATGTTCTTAAACGGCTTCAAGATCATCCTGTTCCCTACTACATGAATTTTTCTCCTCAAGTTAAAATAAACATCTTAAATTATTCAAATTATTTTAAATGATTATAAAATATTAAAAAATACTTTGTATTGTATTTAATAAAATAATCATCTACGTACGTAAACCTTAATAAAATGTAATATTTCGACACCTAAAAAACAAATTCTTTTCTCAGTGAATGAGTGAATGACAGATTTTTGCAACTATTTTTTTCCTTTAGAATATTAAATAATTGATTTACAGTTTTTTTTTTATATTTATCTTTAGTAAAATAATTTTTAACTAAACGAAATATTTTTTTCTTTATTTAATAAAATTTTATTACTGTATGTGAGAGAGAAATAAATTTTTCATTTAAACATTTTGTACATGCTTAAAATTGCTCTAGTTATTTTATTTTAAATTAGAATTTAAGGTTACCTCCAACAGACATCATAAGTTTGCAATATGACACTTTGAATCGTCTCTTCTAATATGTTACACTGCAAAATTGAATTAAAAAAAGAAAAAAAAAACCATTGTTTAAAAACATCATTTTTCCATTATCCAATTATTAAATATTTTCAGTTTTCACGGGTATCATAATCTCTATATCCTATTAATTCATAGAGAAAGATTTAGTTTTTATGAAATAATTTCATCTTTTATTTATTTATTTTTTATCACGAGTATTTGTTACAAATATATTATTAAAAGTTGATGTATTTATAATGTATGCTTACATTTAATTGTAATAATCGTTGCGAAAATTGACAGGATTTATACATTACTTTATTATGTTACTGAACATTTAACTATATGATGCAAAATAATTACATTTGGTGGCTTAAAGAGATTAATCGATAAGAATATTTTCAATTTTTTTACGAATTTTATTTCTTCTTGTTATCAACACTTTTATTTTGTTAATTATAAACATATATTTTGTAATTTTAAAGAATTATAATCCACTAAAAATAGAATAAATAGAACGAGATTCAAAGAATAGTTTCCTTTGACAGTTACTTTAAAGGAACTCTTAAGAATTATTAATTTTTTTTTTTTTTTTTTTTTTGTTTAACCTCCGGAACCACAATTAAGTATATCTTCAGAGGGACGAAATGAATGAATTGTAGCGTGTGTGAAAAATGCCAAGCCTGACCGGCATTCGAACCCGGGACCTCCGGATGAAAGGCCGAGACGCTACCACTCGGCCACGGAGGCCGGCAAGAATTATTAATTTGGGATTATATTCCTTTACGGGTTTAAATTAACCGTAAATATTACTTTAAACTATTTCTAATATAAAGATTTAAAAGATTTTCTCTGAATTGTGAATTCTACGTCAAATTTATTTCATCAGATAATTTTCAAAATTTGATACTCTTATTTTATCTATTCTTCGTCCCATTTTTGACATTGTTTAAAATCACTCCCCGAAATTTTCATGGCGGAGTGATAACAAGAAAAAATAAAAAAAAATAGTAAAATATTCTTTTCTTGTTTCATACGTTTGCTACCCAAGGAATTCTAATCCATATTTCTTATGTTGTATCTATACCTATTAAAAGCACTTTTGCGATTTAATTTTGTTATCTGGCTTCTTATGTTATTAAGATACCGCATCCGATGAACAATAAAAATTTAATTTGCAAATTTATTATGAATAAATAAATAAATGGCTTATATATTTTATCCTAATAATCATTTTTAATTATAAAAGAATTTAAATCCGAGCAAATTTAACAAATACTGGTACTAATTTATCCACTGGCATTAACAGGAACTAATAACAGTATTATTACTTAACGAAACTTTTTCCATTGAAGCCGGTTAACCAAATAATAGTTCCTACTTTACATTAAAAAAATTAAAGTTTTAAAAAATCATTCATAAAGCTCAATTTTAAAAGACATCAACTATACATTAGAAAACATTCAACTATTAATTATTGAATAACTTCTTAAATTTTATAAATCTATTCTTGCGATTAAATTGATAATTTAGGATGTTAGCCATTACTATCGACTGATCGATAGATTGATTAAACCACTTTAAGGAATCAATGATTGAAGTATTTATTACCTCAGATACGTTTTACTTTTTAAACCCTCCCTAATTGCAGGTTTAATCCTTTGACTGATCACACCGCTTTAAGGAGAGCGACCAGTGATGATGTGTTTATCGCAGCTACATTTTATCTTCTTAAACCCTCCCTAGTTGCAGGGTTTAAATCCTTTTCTGTTCTTGAAGTACATTTTCAATTAAATACCTCTTTTAAGAGAGATTTTTTGTTTTAAAATCCTACGTAACTGTTTTCTTATACTTAAATTATAAGATTGTCGTTTTATTGAGAATTTTACTGTAGAAATTAATGCCGTTCATTTTATATGTTAAGTTTCCGTATTCGTTATAGTTTCGAACCATTAATATTAAAGAATTAATAATTAAAATTATGATATAATACCGATACGTGATAACGGACACTATAAAAAAAATAAACTATCATTAATTTACATAAATAAAATAGAATTTTAAAGGAACTGAATACTGTTTAAATATAATCTATTGAAAATTTATGTAACATGATAGATGCGAAAGCGTGATTCTTACAATCATTTACAGTACAATCGTTGTTATTAGTCTTTTACCCTTTCCAGCATTTATTTTCGATATTTCGATTCAGTAAGAAAACTATAACCATTTTTATATTCAGACAGGAACATCATTCTTGTTATGGGAGTTTTATAAGTAAAATATGATGAACTATTTTATTTGTATGTTAGTCTTCTCCTTAGAAAGGTTGCTATCAAAGAAAACTACACATAAGTAATTCAGTAATTTATAAATTTTCCCATAGTGCCAGAATTTTTCCTAATGTATGGCCTTCTCTAAATTTCACTGTAGAAAGTTTTGTAACTGTTTCAAAGGAGTTTGGATAATTTAAATGATTATAAAAATCAGATTTTAACATTTTCATTTTTCTTGGCGAGAATTTCTAAATTAATTTTTGGTTGTATATTAAAAAAAAAACATTATACGGAGTATTTTTTTAATTTCAAATAAATATAACGAGTTTTGTCTAATTATTATATAAATCGTATTTACAGTGATCTATCAATTTTAATAATCGCCTTGATCTTGCCAATTTATTTAGTGATTTGGCTTATCATATAATTTGGTAGAATCAATCTTGCAATGTAACAAAGGAATTTCTTATTATTACCTATAACTGATAAATCTGGCTCTACAGTAATAGTACTATTAATAGTACTAAAATAATATAGTGGTAATAATACTAGTAGAATAGTATTTATATTATTGTCAGTACAAGCTGTAGATATAGTGAAAGCTTGGAAAGCAAGTCGGCCATTATCTTCAATATTCCACGGTCCAGTGATCACAGAGAACAAGTAACATATAAGTTATGTTACATATAATATTGTATCTACAGAAATTGTTTACTCTTGAACGGACAAACTTAATTACTATGGTAGGCTGTATGTGTAATTTAATACTGACGGCGTTCTCCAGTTAATATGTTATAATACTACTTTTAATGTCCAAATAAATAATTATAGTTTGGAAATAAGTAAAACAACGGTAATACTATTAATGTCTTAGTTAATCGTGACTTTCTGCGCTAACTCTTATTTCACTTTTATAATGATTTTATAAAGCAATGATGATATACTCATTTAGAGTTTAGCTTACCAAATTTCTTCAGATTACACCACCCTGCATTTATTTTTTTTTCAAATTATGTTTTTATAAAATGAGGTGTTTTTATAGTATTTGTAATGCTGATTTCAAATATGTAGCTAGAGTTTTTCTACCGCGTCAAGATTTTTTACAATTTAATTTTTAAAATATAAGAAATTTCGTATATTTAGAATTATTTTCCAGTGAGTCAAAGGTATTTTCGATTATGATAAATTATTTTGTAGTTTTTTGGTTTATGGTCTTGGACTTAAAGACATTCTACCACAAAAACTGTAAATATCTTGATCATTCAACTAAAAGAATTAGGAGAATTAAAAACTTTTGAAGTTCTTACACGGTTTAATACGTACAAAATGAAACCAAATTGACAACCACGGCTATTCTTTACAACAAATCTTGGATTAACATAGTAAAATTGATCAATTAATACGAAAAAATTTAAAAAATCCAAAAAATGTTCAAAATATATGTCCATTGATACTTTTTGCTCAAAGTTTAAGTTTTTTCCCTGCAGGTGGATTGAAACTTCGTTTTTTTGACTTCCTGGCACTGTCTGCACTTTTGTAGTCACGCTTCAACATGTAACAGTAATCGGCCATCATATTCCTGTTCCACCTTCCTTGGTACCCCTTTTCCATGTCCTTAATATCTTGGTGAAACCTTTCCCCATGTTCTTCGCTTACATCACCAAGATTTTAGGGGAATAAATCGATGTAAGAGTGAAGAAAATGTATTTTTATGCTCATATTGCACCCCACCTTCTTGAAATTGGTTAACATTTTCTTTACAATTTTTCTGTACTCAGGTTCCTTGTTATTTCCCGAGAACTTTTCTACAACTTCCTTAAAGGATATCTAAGTATTCTTCTCTGTAGCAGTCATCGTTTTCTCAAAATCATTGTCTTTCATTAGTTTTGTAATTTGCGGGCCTACAAAAATACCTTCTTTCAATTTCTCACTCGATATCTTTGGGAACTTCTCAGTAAGGTATTGAAAGCAGTCTCCCTCTTTTGAAAG
>JAAAKQ030422771.1:11969-24789 GCA_010016005.3 Zanna intricata
TGTTGAAAAGCCCTCATTGAGTTCTTATTATTGCAATTAAGAAAAAGTCCAAAATCCAAATCTTTCTGGAAATTTGAAAACTTTTGGTTCAGTCGATAACAATCTAAAGGGGAGGTCCACAGCTAGATATTACAACAGTCCCAAATCCAAAAGTTCAACATTCTACGGCTAATCGTTTTTGAGTTCTACGAAATACGTACATACGTACATCCAGTAGTCACGCTGAAACTAGTCAAAACGGATTCAGGTATGGTCAAAATGGATATTTCTGTTGAAATCTGAAAATGGAAATTTTTTCGTGATTAGTACAAGGAAGTAAAGAGAATTCCGACACTGATTATTAGTTCATGACCCCATCCTTAAATAAACATTATACTTTATTATCGGGAAATTGCTGAGAGAAGTTTTTTTTATATTAATAAGAAGGTAACTGAAAAAGAGATAGGGACAAACAAGGTGATCTGAAGTTCGATTGTGAAGGGCTTGACCGTAACTAAATATAAATCATTATGTCAGCATATATCTATTTCCCGTTTAAGGAAGGTGTGTAGGTGATACAGAAATTGAACACGCAAAACTTATTCAGTAAGGTAGTATAAAGTATTTAATGCAAAGATAAAACAATGATTTAAATATGACATTATCCCGTGTTTTAAAATATCCATTAAAAAATTATTCCAATAACAAATACTTTTATACAATGTGCTCATTCTTTTAGATCTAACTGTATTAAAAAATAATTTGTAAAAATAAATTACAATTACTTAAATATTTACTTTGTTTTACAATTTGAGTTTATTTTTTATTCAGCAATATGCTAAGAATATGTTATGAGTATGCAAAAGGGAATAATTTCTAAAACTCCAGCCAATAATAAACATGGATCTTTTGAATATAAGGAAAATTTTTCGAATGTGTAAAAAAGTTTTCTAAGGAAAAATTAATTAAAAATTTTCTATAAAATATTTCTTAAAGCAAGATAGGAAAACTAGGAAAAAACAATTATTATTTATGAGGTAGACTGAATATTTTTTCTTCAGTAATAATGGCTTTGTAATCGAATCCAGTTTTACCATCTTATTTTGGACGTGATCGTTTTACAAAAAAGAATAATTCTGTTATAATCGATCACATAAAATATGGCATGAATTAGAGAAGTAGATGAATCTATAATTCTCTGAATATACAGAGAATAATAAATAACATTTTATTTCTTATTTACTAACACTGTTATATAATGTCATTAACAATTTTATTTTTAACATACATGTAACTTTTTTGTTTTAGTTTTAAGTATAAACTATAAAAATAAAAAAAATTATAATAGACAACAAATATGTGAAATGAAAAAAAGTTATTGAAAAGATACTTAGCAGAACTCTAAATAAATTTTTGAGAAAAATAGAATAAAAGACGGCTGCTGTGTGAAAAATAGGAAGAAACTGTGGGAAAAGTAAACTATTACTTTCTTAAGAAACGCATCCTATTAATTCCATAATTAAATTTATCTACCCGTAGTTAATTTTTCCTTTTGGTTATTTTCCGCTTTCTGTTGATTTTCCATTTTAGATTATTCATTCCGTTCTCTAGTTTTTCGTTATCAATCAGGAAATATCCTATGTCATTTTACAAACATGTTTATAAAAAATTACAAAAGTGTTTGTAAACAAATAATTTAAATGATTATAAATGAATTTGAAGTCTAGTGGAATTCTCTGATTATAATAATTGATAGATAATTATAGTTTAAATTACAGGAAGAATGTAATGAAGTGTAACGAATACATAAATTTAAAAAAAAGTAAACAAGAAAAATGAAGAAATTACAAAAGGGAATGTTACTAGTTTCAAAGTTAAAGAGTGTTAGTCACGAATGGCTCGGGTAAGCTGAGTTGCAAAATTAAAAGGCGCATAATTACTATTTTATTATAGGAAATAAAAAAGATTATATCTACATCTGTTAAATACATATTTAAAGCAATTTTTGTTATATGCTCACCTTTATGAAAAATCTCTTATTATTACAGAAATATGTTCTAATTTAATTCTTATTAGTGATATAAGTATTTTTATTGTAATTTAATTCTTATTAGTGATAGAAGTATTTTTATTGTTCTAATTCTTTATAGTTATATGGAAATTATTCTTAATAGTTATAGACTATGAGTCTTTTAAAGGGTATTGCAAATTTTAATAATCAAGGGAGTTAGGGAGCTCTTCATCATTAGCTAGGTAAGAGGACTGAAAATTCTTCGAAAGACATAATTTTTTTTTCAAGTTGAACACCCTTTTAAAAAAAAAAAAATTAGTTCAAATATTGTAATTCTTGCATATTTATTTTTAGCTTAGGGAAAGTAGTGGCTGTTTAGGATCATGGGATTTTTGGAGGTGGACCCATTTCAAGAAAGAGCAACTTTGGGGGACTTTCAGTTTCTTTAACTGGGGGCTACTAGCCAAGGATCCTTGTGAGAAGGCAAGTTGGTTTGAAAATTTGGACACCATTATTTATAAAATTTTACCTGATGACAAAACGCATAATGATAACTGTTAAAATATGGAAAATGTTTTGTTTATTGGTTGAACTATGAAATTAATCTTAAACGCTATGCTTATTATAATCTTTCTGATTGTAATAAACATTTTGAAACATTTAAACATTTTTAATAAAATAAAATATAAAAATATCAAAGTAAAAATAAAGTATAAAATATCAAGTAAAATCGCAGTATTTCACTTTTTTCAGTATAGTTCAGGCAAGGAAGTGATGTTCAGGGTGTTTGAAAAGTAGTTGTATGCTTCTGGAGAATATGATTCAGATTACTTGGATTGATTGATGTGAAGTATTCGATTTTCTAAAAATCAAGATTTAAATTTTCGTTATATATTGTTAATAATCATATTATCATGAAGAAGGTATCAAAAGGGATCGTTGATAAGTGAAAGAGGTTGATATAATTACTATGTAGCCTACGCAACTAGGGAGGAGTAAGCTGTAAAGCTGTGTATAAATTATTATTGGATCAGTAGAAGTTACCAAGCGCAAACAAGCAAATTAACAAATAAACTGTTTATATATAACAGCTTACAATCGTATAGATATGTAATATTTTGGTTTTATATTTCGAAATTTAATTAATTCGATGGGGGCTCCACAGAAAAGAGTAGTAAATTTTTTCTTTTTCTTCTAGAATATTGGAATAATGTATTTTTATTACCACTGTTAATTTTAATAATGTTTTTGTAAGTTTTTCTTATGAAAAGAAAAATAAATTAAAATTTAAATAATTATAGTATGTATATTTATTAAATCATGCAAATTCAATATTATTTTCCAATATTTTCATTATGTAAATTCCTTTTTTTTTTAGAATACCTCAGTTTTATTTAAAACAAATAATTATTAAAATTTCTTATTTCCGTCAAACAGGTTTTCTGCACGTCATTTTTTTTTATCTTTTGTTCAATTTTTAGGTAATAATTTTAAAAATTCAACTTTTCTTTTCATTTAAACTTTCATCTCATTGTTTACTTTGATATGAATATCTGTGTATGCGGGTTTCTTTGTAATTCAGAGTAATTACACTAGAACTAAGTTGCTGAGAATCAACACGTGTTTTAAAAGACTGAAAGTAATTTTTGTTATTATTTTAATTTTTACTTATTCAGGAAAATCTTGAATTTTTAATAGTATACATCTTCACTCATCATTCCACTTATAACTAAAAAGCTAAGTGTCGTATTCAGTTTATCACTGATTTATTTACTTATTCCAATTATTTTATTCTATTTTACAAGACTAAAATAGATAAAATCCAAATCCAGTTATATTGGATCAGTGTTTCAATAAACTTTTAATAATTTACTACGATCCTTGTAATTATGTTTAATAGCAATGCTTTGTTTGTATTAAGTTTTATTAAATAAACTCTGTGTTTCATAAAAACCTTTTGTAAATAAGTACTTAATTCTTTAATGTCCTCTTTGTTGTCCTCTGAATTGAAATGTGTTGGTAGTATAAAAATTCGAGTAAATTGTCTTTACCAAAGTTATTATTATGGTGGGAAAACACGAATATTTCAGTTATTTGAGGAATCAAATATTCCTGTAAAAATAAATTGTAGAATTATAGTTAAAGAGACATTGCTCTGTAGTGATACAATGATTGTTTTGTGCAGAGGAATGTATATTTCTAATCTCCATATGCATACCATACCATTACTTATTACTTATTTACTAATACTGAGTTTGTGGTACTATGCACTTTGAACTGTTTCAACTGAGTTATGCTTAGCTAAAGCTGGGCTTAACATGCATAAACTTTCACAATAAGTACGGCTGAACGGATATGTGACTGATGTCATTGCATATCTACAATAGACAAACGTTTGTCTACAACATCAGACCATTCGAAATGCTTTAAGTTACTCTTACATTTAAATAAAGATTCACGATACTTAATATTTTAGCTGAAATAAGTAAAGCATTGTTTTACAATGTTTTATGTTACACTTAAAATAATTAAGTTAATAAACGTTATTATTTAATAAACAAATTTTCTTAAATGGGCCTGGATTTTAATACCGAAATTTATTTATTTCTCTGGAAGGTTAATTAATTTATATCTATAAGATACTTTTTTCTTTTTTTGTGAGTATTTAAATTTTACAATCGGTCGCCAAAAGGTTTGCTACCATAAGTAAAATGTTTGGTTAGAAATAAATTGTCAGGAAACTAACCAAAGATAACCCACTTCAAATATTATATTAATAATATCCATCAACTCTCATGACACAAAGGAAGAAATTAGTTAACAAAAATAAAGATAACAGGTAAATAATAAAGACACAAAACATTAAGGTCATCTAAGTAAAATCGAAAATATTAAAATCAGATAAAAGAAAATAAACAATATTCACAAGATTACAAAGATACCAAATTCTTAGCAGAGAATCAGACTGCCGACTCAGAGTCAACCACCTCTCTCTCTTTCTGTTTATCCTCCGGAACTACTGTAAGGTATTACTTCAGAGGATGAATGAGGATGATATGTATAAATGAGAATGAAGTGTAGTCTTGTACAATCGCAGATCGATCACTCCTGAGAAGTGTTGTTAATTGAAACCTAACCACCAAAGAATACCGGTATCCACTATCTAGTATTCAAATCCGTATAAAAATAACTACCTTTACTAGGATTTGAACCTTAGAACTCTCGACTTCGAAATAATCAGCTGATTTGCGATGTCGCGTTAACCACTGGACCAGCCCAGTGGGCTCAGAGTCAACCACCTGTTTCAAACTATACCAAATTCCAGCATAGGTTCTTAAAGGTTAAACTATCTTTAAAATAATAATCATTGTATCATCCCAAGCCTCATGTACTTCAATGATCATCAATGCCCTGAAAGATCAGCAAGGTCCAGTACACGAGTAACTTATATAGCATAACATTTCGTACAGTAACAAGTTATTCGTCAAGGACAAATCAAACCGTCTACCAAAGAGCCAGTATATTCGTGCAAGTTTACAATTCAGTTGTCTCCTCTTTTCTTTGAAGTGATACTTCCAGTTCATTCGACCATCTAGATAAAAACTCTTGGTAGCGTACTGTGTCCGCCTCAGGGATGTTATCCAGTTGAACCGTAGGATAATTACATGTGCTCATGGTAAATGACACGTGACTCAATTTGGAAGGACTGACTTTCACCATCTATCTATGCAGCCATTCATTTATAAAATCGACAGCAGCCTACAGTTTTCCCGAGACAAGGTAAGCTTCACCATCTACCGCTAATATCGCTGTGTTGTCTGCAAATGACGGAACTGTGACCCCTTCTCTACTGGGAAGGTTTGCAGTGTATATCAAATATAAAATCGGACGTAAAACAGAATCCTGCTAAACTCCTGATAGATTGTCTATTCAGACAAACAATTACTGGTTGTATTTGACTAGAGAAATCATCCATCTAGATAACTATGTAACATAAGAAAAACCGGTTGAGGTAGGTTTGACTTTAGTTTGAAAAGGAGAGTGGGTAGCTGAACTTTTTCGAATGATTGTTTAACGCCTAGGAAGGCTGTGCAATCTTTTCTTTCTAGGTACCCAGTGATCTTGCTAACAATTCAGTGGGCCTGCTCGATGGACAAATTGCCAGTTAGACAAATTGGCTCTGAAGCCAAACTGGTGATCAGGGATAACGTTTCCCTTCTCTAAGATTGACCATAATCTTTGGAGGAAATGCCTTTCAAAGACTTTGAGTGGATAGGAAGCAAGCTTATGGCCTATAGAAGACACTTAATACTGCTTGGTTTAAACACATTTTTTAACTATTTTTTTTTTATTTAATTTTTTGTAAGTTAGTGTATAATGCAAAAATTATTAGAAAATATTTATATTTTAGCTGAAATTTGGTTGAAAAGATTTTGCATTTGAAAAATTGTTCCAATGGGAGCAAAACGAACGTTGACTTGAAGTAAATGAAAATAGAAGTAGTAAAAATTGATCCTGTAAATGTAGTAATTAAATGACTCAGTCTAGATACAGTAAACCTAGGCCAAGCAATATTTATGTAAAAAATATAATTATCATCTTAAAGGAGGTGTGTATAATGCAAAAGTGATTGTTACGTTGTAGATTTCTTTATGAATTAACTATAAAAGCGGGAAATATTATGTAGTGAGATTAGAATATGTTGTACAACTTTATTCTTTGAAAAGGATAATAAACAACTGGTAGAAAGAACCGTGGTATATACTGGTAGTAATATTAAGCATCGGAATACAGAAAAAGATACTAAAGATTAAGTGGTTGGTCGGAAAAGCCTGGAGTCAAAGAGTTCTGAAAAGAATCGGAAGGGAAATCTGTTTAATAAATATCGTAAAGAGAAGAAAAAAGGAGTGATTATTGCCTACCCAGGAATTTTTTATAAGGATTGTATGCAATATTGAGAGGAAGATAAAAATTTTAGGTGACAAGTATACATATGGATATTGTAAAATAAAGAAAAGCTCAAGATAGATTATTAAAATGAAACAACTATAACTGCTAAAGAGCAACATTAAACAATAATTTCTCTTTATCACCCTGAAAATTCCTCAGTCAAAACAGTACATAGTACGTAATTAATGGATTCCTGTATTTTGAGAAGGTGCAAAATCTGCACTTATAGAATTTCTCAGATCGAGAACTAGTTATTAAAATCTTAGCACAGCCAGATCCTTCGTTCTGTCCGTCGATCATTATTTGGATTTTAATTAAAAACCTAAAATCTGTGGGTAGAGTAGTAAATTAATATTTGCAATATCAGAATGTAGTCTATATACTTTGATTCCAGGCCTAAGTAATCACATTTTAAGGTAAACGGCTCCTATCATTGTAATTGTCTTATGGCCACCATTATTTTGTTATGTCTCCTTATTAATATCTTACCCTGCCCAGGCATCAGAGGTGTAAAATATTTATATGTATATCAACTACTCTTACAAGATCCAGTTTATTATTGGCTCTGAAAAACAGACCTATAAACGGTAACTGGAACTATTATCATACGAATTAGAGGCTGTTGTTAAATAAAAACAACGCAAGAAACAAGATGTTGTTATTTAACTTAAAAATAAGTTAGCCTCATCAAGTACTAAAGTAACATTAGAATTTCCACAATATATTATATATTTCCGCTAGGATTATCATAAATGATTTAAGTGATATTTTCTGCCCTCCCTTTAATAACTATTTTAAGCATTTTGAGTGCTAAAAGTAGTTTTGAAAATGGACGTACTCCTAATCGCGTGAATTGAGAATGTTAGTAACAATGCTAGGAAGGGCAGAAAAATAAGTCAAATCGATTTATCAGAAATTTATTAACATGGCGTGTGAATTTCAACATTCTTTTAATTTTTTCTCCCACTTTATTAGAAAAAAAACCTGAAAAAGTTATTAACTACGTTATTTTCCCCCATATTTTTATTTCGTTTTTAAGAAATTATTTCTCAATATGGATAAAAATTGTATCTGCAAGAAGCATTATCATTGCATTTTTAGCAATACATATAGATAATTTAATCTCATGTTTTCTCGCGTAACTTTATTTTTTTAATAAATAATAACAAAAGCGATTAAGTCAGCGTAACGACGATGCATGCAGCAACAGCACGTAATTGCCGTTCAAAAGCACTAAATCATCATTTTATTGTGAAATTTTTCTTAAAAAAAATATGAACTAGTAGGTAAATAAAACAAGACTTTCTATTATATTTTATTATTTTGTTATCTATCACGGTCAACAAGAGACAAAATTATAATTTTTAAGATTATCCGAATCAAATTTATAATAAAGCGTATGATTTTCCTTAAATTTAAGCTTTACAATTATACATGGTACCTTTCATCAGATGTCATTGATTGAAGGTTAGCTGAAAAACTATGATATAAGTAAAAATAGTATAACATTATACAAACAAATTCTGTAACATTATACATCTACTTTGGCTTGCTTAAACACTTAACTTTTATTTTTCAATATTATATATACACAACTAACCCAAATATGTTTAGTTAACCTACATATAAGTAGAAAATAATCTAGAGTGATTAAATACTGCTTTTTTTTTAATCTCAGTGGGCATTTAAATTTTTTCTGATTCAGAGATTAGAAAAATATTTATTTGCTGTTTTAAGTAGTAACCCAGTACAAAATGCCGGCCAACCTCCGTGGCTAAGTAGTGACTTGGCATTCACGCGAAAGTCCCATTTTCGAATCCTAGTCAGGCATGATATTACTTCATACGCAATCAATTAAACCAGATTAATGACCATAGCTATTGATGCACACCTTTTCTAAAAAAAACCCAAATTATTTAATTTAGAACAAAATTAAAACTTTGAAAAAACGTAAGTTCTATTGTTTTGCTCCAACTAAGTTTCCTATAATTTTTAAAATAATGTCCTCTATATTGGCAATACTATCTCATGGAAAATATTCACTCAACACTCATTTATTAAATAAATCCATATTTTTTATCTATTTTTATTTATCTTAAATTATAAGTCCTAGTGGATATTATTTGTTATCTTCTCCAGAGAAAGAAATTACCATCCTTTTCTATTAAAATATTACTATTATTCTAATATAATTTCTATTAAAAATATTAATATTAATAGTATTAATATAAATATAAATATTTATATTAATACTATTAATATTAGAAAATAGTAATATTTTCATAGAAAATATTACTATTATTCAGATTATATAATAAAAATAATTAGTACTTTGTTGATTACAATCAACAATAATAATAATAACAATGCAATAATAATTTTTACTAATAATAATTATTATTCAATAATAATAATTATTTACGAATACGAATATTTATAAACGAAAATATACAAATACAGTAACACAATACATAATTTTAAGAAAAACTTTGCAACAACAATGACAATCACTGCTAAGATTCTTGTAGATCGGTTTTGTTAACTATTTAAAAATCATTAACGATCTTTGACTGTTGACTGCTACCTTATGATTCTGTTTCGGTTTCTGAACCTCTATCATTTGTATCGATATTGCTATTATTAACATCGCAACCGTCCTCACTTTTTAAAGCAACATCATTTGACATCTCATTACATATAATAATTTCCTTATTAAATGAAGATTTATTACCAACTGCAGTTTCATTTTCGTAGTCGTAATCGCCATCCCTCTTCTTGAATTTAAATTTATTTTTATTACTTTTACTGCTGTATCTCTATTATTATCATCGTCGTCTTCATTACTAGAATCTTTATCTTTTTTCTTTATTATCAAGTCGGAGGTGGCGCAGGGGTCAATAATTGGCCCCCACCTTTGGAACGCCGTCTAACATGGCTTACTGAAACTGGATTTGCCTGAAGAGCCGGTCTAGGTCGGCTACGCTGACGATGCTAAGTTACTTTTTGCTGACCGTGACGTGCAGCACGCCCAACTGAAGTTCAGAGGAGCGATGGACAGGATCAGCGACTGGCTGGACGACGATGAGTTACCTCTAACACTGGTTGTAACGAAGCCTATTGACACCCTCCTTCCCCTGCGGGTCGGGAACGTGGTTGTCGAAACTGAGCCGGCCTTGAAGTACATCGGTATGATGATTGACTGGAAACTCAGCTTTACTAAGCAGCTTCAGAGAACCGCCGACAAAGCAGCGAGAACCATAATCACTTTCAAACGCCTTATAGTGAACGTCAGCGGACCAAAGACCAGTAGACGGCGACAACTGATGTCCACGGTGTATTCCGTCCTGTTTACGGGGCGGAAGTGTGAGTCCAGGCATTAAGATTTGAGAGAAACCGGAGGCAATTCGCGCAGAAGCAACGCACCGAGGCCTTGCAAGTTGTTTTCATGTATCGGACGGTTTCTGAGCCTACCGTACTGGTGGTCGCCGGCGTTATACCCATTGCTCTTCTGGCAAGGGAGTCCCAGCCGATCTATTGGAGGGGACGGAGAGGCGAAGACTAGGAGACCATCACCAAGAAGAAACGGACTCGCACGTTTCTCACATGGCAAGAGACCAGGTACCACGAAAACCAGAAGACGATGGACCGCAAGACTTATCCCTCTGGTCAGACTGTGGACAGAGCGGTGGCTTGGAAAGGTAGAGTACTAGGTGATTAAGTTTTTAAAGAGTCACGGGTGGTTTCGCGCTTAACTCCATGCCATAGGGAAAGCTCCATTCCCCGACCGACTCTATTGCCCAGTGTACGGGACGACGTCGTGCACACCTTTATCAAATATGCTTGGTAGGCGGGAGATTGAAGTACACTAGAAGCTGATCTCAGAGCAATGAGTCCCCACAACGTTGTTCCCATGATGCTTCTTGACCTGCATCATGACCTGCATAGTCATGAGCCAGGTGAAAATTAAATAGCCTTCTCAGTCTAGGATAGGAGAACTCAATCTGTAGTAATGTGTTAAATGGCTCCGGGTAGGAAGGTCAAAAGGTTCCTGGTAGAAAAGGGAATGGTTTAGTCTGTAATCTTGTGACGGTGGTTGGGTAAGAAAATTGAACTGATCTATTCTTATTTGATATTTAAATAAAAAATTTATCTAAATAATTAAATTTTGTTATGATTTCTTGGTTCTTTTGTCATGAAAGAGCAGGAATCAACAGATCATTAGGCTGTTGGAAATTAGTATGGTATGAAATGATCTCATGCCTGACCAGGATTCGAACCCGGGACTTCCACATAAAATGCTGGGACGTTATCTACTCAGCCATGGAGATCGGCCCACCTTTTTTTTAATTACTACTTAAAAGAACAAATAAATTAAATAAATAAAAAAAAAACAATTATTTAATTAAAATAATTTAAATTTTATTTAAAATTAAAATTTTTTCCAATATATATATATATATATAGATAAAATTCATTGGTTAAATCTTAAAAAACATTAGCTACTATTAGCAGTACATTTAGGTAATTTAACCTCGTATTCTCTAGAATGACTTTATTTTTTTTTTAAATAGTAGCAAAACAAATCAATGTAACCATGATTTGTGAAAGCAGCAGCGCACGAATTATTATACACAAAATTATACATTATTTTTATTATACATACATTATAATACGACAAAATAGTGATGATGATGATGATGTCGATGATAATTATATAAGCAGTTGTATAAACACACTACGTAAATGCTATCGGCATTTTTTACACGCGACAAAAGTCATCATACATCATTTGTAATTGTAAAAGGGCATAAGTCTGTTGCTACTGTACAAATAAATATATAATTATTATTATTATTTCACTGTTTAAGACGAAGAAATTTTATTATTTTTTAAAGACTGTAATTTTATCGCTTAATTTAAATCGTTGATGGAAAAACTTTTTTTGTAGTTAGTGAAATCAAAATAAAAAGTTCTTACTTAAGCTCTACCTTCTTTTGTAATTCTTCAGAAAAAATACTGAACAAAACTTAAGAAAATATTTATTCTCTTATATAATAAAAGTTACAATTTTTTAAAATTGTTATAAATACAATTTTTCTAAAATTCTCATTTCTGTTGAGATTTCTCGGAAGCTAGATTGAAATTAATTACTTTATAATTAAAATGAAAACCTAGGTTAAGTAATTAAATGGTTTAGTTTTTAAAAGAAAAATATTTTTCCGTTCAATAATAATTCGGATTCAGTTTATGAAGTTATTGTTTTTCTTTAATACAGTTTTCATCTTCTAGTCTCGCAATACTTATTTTTAGACTTTTTTGCTAAAATATAATAAATATTAAAGAAAATATTGTACTTAGGATTTTCCTTAATTTTAAATATTTCTAAAATAAAGACAATAAGATTAACTGATAAAATATTAAGCAAGTTATATTTATTTCCTCTATAATAAACGGTAATAAATCAGTTAATTACGGGTAATTAAGGTATTACTGCTAGTATTTGTTAAATTGTAATTTTATTTAATTTTATCTTTTTAGATTATTTGTTCGTCCGTAACTTTTATTCAGTAACGTAATTATTTTTTAATGCTAAAAGTCTGACGCTCTTGGCCAAATCTAAAACACATTAAATGATGTGTAGAAATTAATACTTATTTTTCTATAATTTTATTATACCGAATATTATTTTTTGTTAACTAATAAATGAATAAACAGTTTATATTTATAATAAAAAATTCAATTCAAGAGAAATATTTATAAGGTGAAGAAAAATGTTTTAAATAAAACTCGAATAGAAAAGGTTAACCATTTATGGTTGCATTAAAAAAATAAACAAAGATAGATTAACCTTTTGGCTACGGCCATATTTTTAAATGCGGC